>RJWM01024738.1:0-30322 GCA_004363535.1 Dasyprocta punctata | reverse complement strand
GTGCAATGCTACAATAAAAGCTAACTCTTGATGTCCTTTGTTTGGAGGATAGGTAACTATATATTGTTTTTGGAGATAATTTTAACTTTTCCAACTGAGCTGTTAATTTTGTTATACAGTTAGCAAAGTGAAACAAAAGTACAAGTAAACATGCTTGAGGAAAGTGTAGACAAGAATAGGATAAGAAAACGGGTTTTTTAAATTGTATATTTCTCTTCTATGGAGCAATGACTGTGCTAGAAATAAAGCAAACTCTGCTTAGAGAGAAAGCAGAGAACAAAACAGACCTGGTCCTTGCTTTCATGGAGTTTACAAATAGTCATCAAATTGTACCAATAAATGTACATTTACAAATTGTGATGAATGCAATGAAAAAAAAAGTGTAATGAAATATTTGAAGAGAGAACTGCTGGGTATAATCCTGCTGTAATTCTACTTTGGAAAGCTGAGGCAGGAGGATCTCAAGTTGGAGCCCTGCCTGGGTGATTTAGCAAGATCCTAGCTCAAAATTTAAAAAAGGGTTCAGAATGAAATGAAGGCCCTAGGTTAAATCCCCAGTAGTGCAAGGGTAGGAGTATAGAGTCATATTTTGAGGGAAGGAAGGAGACACTACCAGACCCCCCAGAAACTGGCATTTTTAAAGGTGCTGAGGGAGAAAGACCTCCTCTCTGGAAGAACCTGTAAACTCTTGTGACTGAAGCTCAGTGAGCCAAGGCAAGAGATGAAGTTGAGATTAACTAGCCATAGCTCAGATACGTTGTGTTGCTATGTAGCCATTGAAGTCAGACTTCCAGAGATTCGAGTGATATATTAAAATGCTCCTTCCATAAGTTAACTGATAAAACAAGGAGGGAAACATTGTGTAGTATTTTGATTCTGCTTTGCAGTTGCGGGAACTAGGGCAGGAGTAATAGCAAAAAAATGAAAATATACCGCAGAGGAGATCATAATTACCTGTGTAATTCATGAAGGGAAAAAACCCTGTTTTCACTTTGGCTGTTTGTTGGAGTTGGATCATGAGAAGTGATGTAATAATACTGGAGAGATGATTTATTATCTCTTAGTACTGTACTAGTTAAACAGGTTGAGTACCCTTTATCTGCTGTGCTTGGGACCAGAAGTATTTCAGATTTCAGTTTTTTAGAAATTTTTGAGATATCTTCCATATACAGAATGAGATTATGAAGATGAAACTCAAGTTCAAACACAGAATCCACTTATGTTTCATCTATACTTTGTACACATAGGCTGCAGGAGGTTTTTACAGTATTTTTGGTGCATCTGCATTTTGGCTGTAACCCCTCACTTGAAATCCAGGTATGGAATTTTCCACTTGGGGTTTCATGTTGGCACTCAGAAAGTTTTCGATCTCGAAGCATTTTGGATTTTGGATTTTCAGGTTGAGTGCTCTCCCTGTATATGCATTTAAAGTTGTGATATATTATGCATGTGTATGTACCCGTATATACTTTATTATAGCTATAGAAATAATTATATTTTCTTAGTAAAACAGTTTTTCTTTCTTTTTTTTTTTTTTTTTGTGCTGGGGATCAAACTCACAACCTCGCACCTGCCAGCCAGGCGCTTAGGCCACTGAGCTAAATCTCCAGCCCTAAAGCCGGGCATGGTGGCGCACGCCTTTAATCCCAGCACTCCGGAGGCTGAGGTAGGAGGAGCGTTGTGAGTTCGAGGCCGGCTTGGGCTACAACGCGAGCACAAGGACGGCCTGAGCTACACAGTGCGACCCTGCCTCAAAAAACCAGGGCCGGGAGTTTGGCTCAGTGGCTTAAGCACCTGCCCTGGCAGGCGCGAGGTTGTGAGTTCTATCCCTGGTGCCGCAAAAAAAATAAAAAATAAAAAATAAATCTCCAGCCCTAGTGTTCTTTGATTAAATCACTATTCTAAATGTATTGCTGTTTATGTGAAAAAAATAAAATTTACCTTTCATCATACTTCTCAGTTTCATCTACTGAAATTGTTTTATTTATTTTTATACTGGGACTTGAGCTCAGCACCTTTATACTGAACTACATCCCTGGCCCATTTTTAATTTTTTTGAGACAGAATCTTAACTAAATTACTAAATTGCCCATGTTGGGCTTGAAAGCTTGTGACCCGGCCCCCCCCCCCCGCAACCTCCACCTCGCAGAATGCTGGGATGACAGGCGTGCGTGTGCCACTCCGTGTGACTCGGAATAGAGATTCAAGTTTGCCTTTCCCCTGTGAATTTCCTCGGCGCTGTTTACTCTGCAGTCATCTCAGCCTTTCTCCACTAACCTGCATTGCTGTATCTGTGATACAAGTTTCCTCTTTTAGGTGTCCAGTGGTCTATTTCTCTATCCCGATTCCTATGACATTGTGTAATGGTTGGTATTTGGTAAAACAGGTGCTCCCAATCTTGTTCTTCTTGAAGATAGCCTGTGTTGCTGTTGGTGTTTTTCACTTCCATAGGAATTTTTACGTCAGCTTGTTAATTAACTTAATTAGTTTTTGGTTGCTGGTGCTTTTTTTTTGTTTGTTTGTTTGTTTTTTTTTTTTTAGGGTCTTTGTAACTATAAGTGAGTACCTTTCTTTCCTTCCTTCTTGTTACTGAAACTTGAACTGAGGGCCTTTGCACTTTACATCTCTATCCCTTTTTGTTTGGTTGGTTTTTTTGTTTGGGGTTTTTTGTTGTTGTTTTGTTTTGTTTGAGATGGGATCTTGCTATGTGGTCTAGGCTGGCCTTGAACTCAGCAGTCTGCCTGCCTCAGCTTCCTGACTGGGATTACAAGTGTGCACCACCATGAATGACTGGAAGGCCCTTTTTTTGTCTTTTTTGAGACGGCCTCAAAAAATTGCCCAGGTTAGCTCAAACTTCCAGTCCTTCTACCTCAGTCTCCCAGAGTGCTGAGATTATAGCTGTGGGCCACCACACCCAACTTGCTCCTTCCTTTCCTTCCCTTCTTCCTTCTTTCGCCTCTTCTTTTGTTCTTTTCTAGAACAGCTTTAGTAAGACTGGTATTAGTTCTTTAATGTTTGCTGCATTCGCCATAAAATCATCTAGCCCAGAAGTTTGGTTGTGTGTCTGTAAACTAGGATGTACCCACAACCTCATGCATGCTTGGCAAGTACTGTGCCACTGACCTACTGATATCCCCAGCCCCAGTTTTTGGAAGTGGAACCATCTATCTCTTCAGGTTTTCTTGAGTTATTTGTGGTAAGTTACAATTGTCTAAAAATATTTTTACTTTTTCAAAGTTTTCTAATTTATTTGCATAACTATAGAATTGTTACTTCTTAATCTCTGTATTGTCCTCCTGGAATGAATTTCCTTCTTTCTGATATATGAATCCTTTAGTAATTGTTTCAGCACGGGTCTTGTATGAAACCTAGTCTGCTTTTGTCTAAAAATGTTTTTGCCTATCTCTCATTTTTGAGAGAAAGCAGCTGGATATAGAAACAAAGAAACAAAGAAAGACTTTTCTCTCACCTGTTGAAAAGTCATGGTCTAGGTCTCAACAAGTCTGGTGTCACTCCCTTTATATTTTTAGTAGAGTGACCTATATCGTGACCACTACAATCTGGAGCCGTCCCAATTGATTTCTGTTGTCATGGGGACCTGTTTGGTTTAGCATTGTCTCAGGTAAGTGCTTCAACTTGGAAAGTAAGTTAGGTAGTCCCCTATTTAAAATCTTTTTTGTGTTTTACTACAGAGTTGTCTGGGGTAGGATTGTTTTACTATTCTGTTTGCTATATCCTGCATTTACTGAATTTGAAACTTCATGGTTGTCATGCCTTTCTGAGAGTTCCATGGTTACTTTTTACATTCTCTATGTGCCCCTGTTAAAAGTTTTTTAGACCTATGTTGGATCTTCATCTCCTGTATATGTCTTCACCTCCTCTCATACTTCATGTCTCTAGTTCTCTTTTTTATTCTAGATAATTTCCACAGATTCTTTTTTAAGTTTACTAACTCTTCCTGTAGATATGATTATTCAGCTTTCATGAGCTAATTTTCTAGAGTTTTTTTTTTTTTTCTTCTTCTTCATTCAAATTTGCCTTTTTCATAGTGTCTTGTTCTTATAAACTTTTTTGAGGGAGGAAGGTACTGGAAGGTACCGGGGAGTTGAACTCAGGACCTCATGCTGGCCAGGCAGGTGCTGTGCCACTTAGCTATATCCCTGACCTCATAAACTTTTAATTACTTCAACATTTATACTCATCTCTGTCATGGTATCCAGTTTATTGAAGGCTTAGCTTATGAGCTAAGCTGAAATAGAACTTTATCTGTGGGAACCTCTTTGCCCTGGGTTGACACATCCTCTTTCAGGGAGGTTTTGCATTTAATCCCACCTGGCACAGAAGGGTCATTGCCACAAAGGCAGTTTATATTGCAGTTTCTTGACCTGCAATTTCCTGAACCAGGTTGTGAACCAGTCCCTAGTTACAGATTCTCAGCAAGTTTTTATTTTTCTTTACCCAGGATTCAGATCAAAATAGGCAAGCTTTCTTATTTCCCTGAGCTGGTTGGCAGGTCTCAAAACTTAGGCATCATAATTATATTTTAACCCATTTTTTTATTGCAATACTTTGTTTATTTATTTAGTACAAATTAAGAATTCTCAGGATGCTGAGGATGTAGCTCAGTGGTAGAGCACTTGCCTGGCGTATGTGAGGCCCTTGATTCTGTTCCTAGCACCAGATGAAAAAGAATCCCCAGGGTCTCGGTTTCAGCTCCGTTACTGATGTGGGCCCATAGCATTTGTTTTCCTTGCAAAGATTTCAGAACATAAGCCTTTAGATTACCAAACCCCAAATCAGCATTCCCCATCTTCATTGGTTAGTTCGTGGGTTAGCATTTATGGTTACTACTTTGATTTTGGTTTCTTCTTAGTTTCTGGCCCTGGTTGATTTCCCTTACTTTTTGGTTGGCATAGCCATGCTTTTAAAAGTATTTTTCTCTTACTTAAATAGCAGCTATAGGTATTTGTAGCAGGAAGTTTTGAAGCTAACTGGTTTGCCATATCACTGAAACCAAAAGTCCCAACCTACTTTACAAATACTTTCTTAGCTGAGCATGTGATGCTGTGTATCTGTAATTCCAGCACACATGGGAGACAGAGGCATGAAGATGGCAAGTTCAAGACCAGGGCTACATAGTGAGGCCTTGTGTCAGAACACACACACACACAGAGATACAAGGTTCTTTTAAAGATTTTGCCCAAAGCCACACAACCAATGAGAGTCAGGATTAAGGCTAATCTTGAACTCCCCAATTCAGGTACCTTCCCAATATTCTCTCCTTCGTTACTTTTCTCTTGTTGCTGGGGCAAAATGCCCTATACCCAAAGTTAAGAAAGGACAGATTTATTTAGCTCACAGTTTATGGAGGTTTCAGTCCCTAATCAGCTGTCTCCAAAGCAGGGTGGTGTGGCACAGGGGCAACAGTTCAAGGCAGCAGAAGACAGCAAAAGCAACATGAGCAAAGTGTGTGTGTGGGGGGAGACATAAGCTTCCTTTCCTCTCTTGTATTGTAAGCAGCCCTGTCTCCCCCAGGGCGGTGTAGCCCTCATACCATCTCTGGGGTTCCTTGTTCTCGCCCAGGTTGAGAATGTTTACAAGGCCTCACTGAGTTAAACCTGAACTTCTCAAGTTGACCCAATGTATCAACCATTATATCTCCTTTCCACTAAATACAAGTGGTTGCAGCTCATACATTTGGTTACATTTGTTTTCACTGAATAGCTTGGCCTTTTACTTCTTTCTCCTAGCTAGGACTTTAAGGAGAATTCCTTTTTTTGTGTTGTTTTTGTTTTTGTTTTATAGACGGTATGGTTTAGTGGAAGGAGCATTGGATTTTTGAAGCAAGGCTGAAGTTTTAATTGTTTAATGGACAAATAACTTTAACCTGCAGAGCTTTAGTTTTTTTATCCATGCAGTAGAGTTGGGAATGTATGGGACAGGATCTTGACCAACCAACTCATCTACCTCTCTCACCTTTTATCTGCTGTCCTCTTTTTTTTTTTTTTTTTTTTTTTTGCGGCACTGGGGATTGAACTCACAACCTTGCGCTTGCCAGGGCAGGCGCTTAAGCCACTGAGCCAAACTCCCAGCCCTGATTTTTTGAGGCAGGGTCGCACTATGTAGCTCAGGCCGGCCTTGCGCTCGAGTTGTAGCCCAAGCCGGCCTCGAACTCACAACGCTCCACCTACCTCAGCCTCCCGAGTGCTGGGATTAAAGGCGTGCGCCACCACGCCCGGCTTGCTGTCCTCATTTTTGATAACTGCCAATATTATTCTGTTCCTTGAAGATTCCTTTTCAAAAAAGTCTTGTGTGATGTTTATGCAAATGAACCTTTTAGGACCTTTTTCCCCTTAACAGTTATATTGCTACTCGCCACTGGAAAGACTGACCAAGAATAACAAGGAAGTTGTATTTGTTGAGCTCTTAGCATGTGTCAGGCATTTTGCTAAGTGCTTTATAAACATTACTGAACATAAACCTCATGACAACACAATCAGGTATATACTATTGTGATTTTTCAGTCTGTAGATAAGCAATCTGAAGCACCCAGCTTCAACACAGCCAATAATTTACAGAGTAGTAATTTGAGCCCAGATATGAACTATTCTATTTTTTTTCTTTTTTTTTTTTGCGGCACTGGGGATCAAACTCACAGCCTCATGCCTACCAGACTGGCGCTTAAGCCACTGAGCCAAACTCCCAGCCCTAGTTTTTTTGAGGCAGGGTCGCACTGTGTAGCTCAGTCCGGCCTCGAACTCACAACACTCCACCTACCTCAGCCTCCTGAGTGCTGGGATTAAAGGCCTGCACCACCACGCCCGGCTAGATATGAACTATTCTAAAGATACAATCCTGCTGCATACACTGAAGACCCAAGAGATGTTAGATTCTCCTGGACTCTGCTCACACCCTTCTGAAGTGGCCGCTAGAGGCATCTGCCCTTCCACTTTATCCTCCTGAAAGCATCCTCTCCTCTCTCTCCTACCCACCCCTCCTTCTAACCCTGCCTGTGTTAGAATCACTTCAAACTCCATGGTCCCTACAGAATAAGAAGTTTTGTTTTGTTCTGTGGTCCTAGAGAACGAACCCAGAGCCTTTGCATGCTAGCCCGCAAGCCTGAGTAAGAGTTTTTTTTATTTAAGAGGAGAAAAAAAGGACACATAAGAAAGACAAAAAGCAAAAGAGACCAACAAATGACTAGAGTAAATGCACAACAATATCATTATAGGTTTATAAAACAGGACAATAGAAACTTGACAATGGTTGCAATATTGCGTATCATTATCTTCAAAATGTTTGTTTACGTTAACAGATATAAACATGTAAAATTGATCTAATCATATGAGTATTAACCGTTCTTTCTCAATAACTAATACATTCAGTGGTATGTTCGTTTTAGTTATCTTACATATACATATATACAGATTTATATCTTTTCCTTTTCCCTTCCTTCTTTCCCCCTTTTCCCTTCCCATTTACTTTTGCTCTTTGAACAGTTTTTTAGCCTTACGTAGTATTTATTGTACATTTTGGATCATATATACTTTTTCAGTTTCTTACACTAGGGAGACAATATGGTATTTACACATGTGGGTTTGATTTATCCTGATAATTTTGATAGTGGTGACTTGGTTTTTAAAAATCTGAGACGCCGATTCTAATTAGCAGCCGTTTAGATAATTTAGATAATTATTCCTTCCACCATGGCCTTTCTTTATGTCTAATAGAAGTAACTAACACAGTTGCTTTTGTTTCACAAAGGCAATTTGGATCTCAGAATCTGTGGTCCCACATAGCATTCAGGTCACTAGATTTCTGCCCTTTTTTTTTTTTTTTTTTTTCCCGGCACCAGGGATTGAACTCAAAACCTCGCGCCTGCCAGGGCAGGCGCTTAAGGCACTGAGCCAAACTCCCGGCCCTAGATTTCTGCCCTTTAAAGAATGATTAAGTGCGATGCCTTCCTCACCAGTGTTAACTGTAAGGATTAAATAATGGAGTCTAAGAGAGTCTCAAAAGATTAATCCCTAAACTTTCATGAATCTTTGTCTTTTGTGAGACCATAAAAGCAGCATTTCCTAAGTATTTCATGGCTCATTGGTCATAGAATTAAGAAACTATATGTTGAATCTCTCTCTTAGACATTCATGGTGTGTATTAGCATACTGAAGACTCAGAAATTCATCAGTTTAATACTGTTTTCATTTTAACTTGGCAGTTCCCAAACCGGAACTTCTTATACTCCTGTAATCCTATTAGTGGCCAATGTGGAAAGCTGCATTGTGAGTAGTGTTGTGTTTTTGTTCTTGTTTTCATTTTAAAGAGAAATATTATCTACCCTATGTAGGGTAGTGATGCTGAGAGCAAAATTCAAAGTGTGAGTTGAGAGGTAAACAGGTTTGAGTGGTTTGCTAGGCTGCTCACTACCTTAGTGCGTTGCTAGCACTAACAAAGTCCAGACTTGCTCTGTCATCAACCTTTGAGTCACTCTTGACAGACTCACTAACCAAGTCAAATCTAGTCATACTGTTCATTCATTCATTCATTCATGTTGGGTGCCAGGAGTGGAACTCTAGGGTTTCAAGCATATTAGGCTAGTGCTCTACCACTGAGCTAACGCCCCAGCCACACCACCTGACCCCTTTGAGAAAGGGTCTCTAAATTGCCCAGGCTGAGCTTGAATTTGTGATCCTCCTGCCTCGGTCTCCTCCGTACCTGAGTGTACAAGAATGCGTCACTGTGCCTAGTTTATATTCTAACTTTTTAATCCGCAGCACAATAAGATCTCAAAAATTTCAAAACTGCCTATCTTCTGAAATTTTCAACATAGCCAAAAAATGTTTACAGAAACATCAATAATTTACATAATCATTGGTATAACATAAATCACCTTAGAGCATATACAATTTCACATCGATTGACTAAACAAATCGGTCTTATTTGGACTTGTGAAATGTATTTCCAAAATACATTTGAGTCCAGTTATGAAACTGTATCTGCTTTTATTTTATTTTTTATTTATTATTATTTTTTGTGTGTGTGGCACTGGGGATTGAACTCACAGCCTTGCGCCTGCCAGACAGGCGCTTAAGCCACTGAGCCAAACTGCTGGCCCTGGTTGTTTGAGGCAGGGTCGCACTACGTAGCTCAGGCTGGCCTTGCGCTGGTGTTGTAGCCCAAGCGGGCCTCAAACGCACAATGCTCCTCCTACCTCAGCCTCCTGAGTGCTGGGATTAAAGGAGTGCCCCACCACTCCCGGCTGTATCTGCTTTTAAAACATCTTGATCTGCTGTGTTTCAGGCTAAAGCACTTCTGAACTTGTACTCAGATGAGTATACCTCTTAGTGCTTATGCAAATAGTAGGAAAGGCTTTTAATTAATATTTTGCTGGTAGACTCCATAGGAACAAAGTCTAGTGTGCTCTTCAAACCACTTATCTAGGCCTTAGATTTCTGAACAAGCTCATCGTTGTGTCTTTCTGTTCCCATCACTGCCCCTTGTCACTACAGTGTTCCCATCTGCCCTGTCTACCGGTTGTCAGCACCAAGAAGGGACTATTCAAGTTTATTACTGAAAAGCTTGCCAAAATCTCTAGAAGTTACTGACGAGTAACTTTAATTGTAAAGCTGAAGTTCCCTGAACCAACAAGGAAATCAGTATCTGATTCTTGGTATCTTTGTTCCTCTCTTATAAAAGTGATATATACTAAGAAGGTGTTACGTTCAAACTGATAGTCAGTTTTCCAGTAAAAATGTTATATGAATCTTCAGAGGCTTTCAAGTGATTTATAAAGGACATAAAAATGTTTAAATTAAGTTCCCACTTTTATTAAACTTTTAATACTAAAACTTCAGAGCAGTAAGATAATGTTTCTCTTACCAGTTTTTCTCTAACTTGGTTCCTATATAGCCCCTTTTTAAAGGGCAGATGGTGCCTTACAGACCTCCAGTATGTATTTATTATTTTGATTTTATTGTAACAGATATTAACGAACATAAGTAGGTAGAAATTCCTCAGGATTGTTGCTTTTGTGCAACAATGAACAGATTTACAGACTTTAGATAATTATTTTTAAATTAACAACACAGTATATTTAATATGCTAGTTGATGTCTGGCAGTATATCTGTTTGTTTCTTTGTTTTGGTACCAAGGATTGAACTCACAACCCTGCAGCCACTAAGCTAAATCCCCAGCCCTATTTTTTGAGACGGGGTCTCACTATGTAGTTCAGCTGGCCTTGAACTCACTTTGTAGCCCAGGCTGGTCTCAAACTCACAACCATCCTCCTGCCGCAGCCTCCTAAGTGCTGGGATTAATGGTGAGCGCCACCATGCCCGGCTGTTGTACATTCTTTTTTATTGAAGTCAAATTCACATAATGTCAAATTCACCATTTGAAAGTATACAACTCAGCGTCTGCTGGTACATTCACAGTGTTGTGCAACCCTCAGCACTATGCCTCCAGAACGGTTTCATCTCCTCCAGGACAAACCCCATCCCCATTATATGGTCCCTGTAAGTTCTTTGAGTTCAGCGTCCAGTACTGCTGTATGTGATGACCCAATTTTCCCACCATTTGTCTGCATTTAAAGCACTGAGAAACTAGTTCATGATGCAGTTTGACCACTTGATAGAATACGTCATTTACGTATTATATCTGTCTCTTATCCTGTTGTTTTTTTTTTAGTCATAAATTATTAAAGCATAACTGCTTAGCAGTAGTATACCCCTAAACAGGAGTGTGAGCCCCAAATCATGAAATGATACTTGATATTGAAGTGATCAGCCAGATGACCCAGAATATGCTTATGTTACTTCTTAACACTCAAAAATATGAAAATACATTATTTTTAAATGTCCATAGGAAAAAAATAAAATGCTCTTAGGGCACTGAGACTTCATCTCAGGGTCCAAGATTAAGAAAAACTCTTGTAAATAATTCTTGAGGCTATGCCTATGTTTTTTAACAAGAATGAGGAGCATGGGCATTTTAAATGTGTTATTATGCTTTTAAATGCTTAGAATAATTGCCCTGCTGTCTGGAAATGATCTTTTTGGGAAAGTTTTATTTGTATCTCATTTTGGTGAAAACATGATTTTTGTTTACGTAATTCTTTTCACTGGGAGCATGAAAAATATTCCCTTTAGGAAACTTGAGATTGCTAATAAAATGCAACAGTTTCATATTTAGCTCTTGTGTTCTTATTTTGCTCCTTACACATTCTTTGTAGCTTAAAAATACTTAGTCTTTGCTTAGAATATTCCCATTGTTTTCTCTCAGTAAGTGGCTTTGGGGTTTTTATTTGATATTTCTTTTGAAAATTTTTTGTTGACACAACTGTACATATTTATGGAGTTCCATGTGATAATTTGATACATATATGCATGTATGCTGATCGTATCAGGGTAATTAGCATTTGCAGCTCCTTAAACATTTATTACCAACCCCTCTCCAAAGATACACACTGAAGATTGAACACACAGCCTTGCACATGCTTACCCAAGTGCTCTACCACTGCACCCCAACCCTCACCCCTTTTTCCCACCCCCTTTTAATTTTATTTTGAGACAGGGTCTTGCTATAAATTGCCCAGACTGGCTTCAAACTTGTGATCCTCCTGCTTCTGTTTTCCTGAGCTGCTAGGATTACAGGCTTGCATCACCTCGCCCAGCTACCATTTCTTTGTTTTGGGAGCCATCAAACTTTTCTAGTTCTTTATGTAATATGTAATGCGTTGCAGTAAGTTATTGTCATGATGCTGTGCAGGAGAACAGTAGAATTTATTAGTTCTATTTTGATCCACTCACTATTCCAACTTCTCCCACCCCCACCCCCAGCCTCCAGTGAGCACCATTCCACACTCTGTTTCTATACAGTCAACTTTAAGCTTCTACAGATGGATGGGAACATGTGGTATTTGTCTTTCTGTACTTGGCTTTGTTTTTGGTGTATTTTTTTTTGTTATTGTTGCTCTGTTTGTTTTGTTTGTACTGAGATCTGAACACAGGACCTTTGTATTGAGCTACATCTGCAGACCTTTTTTGTTTTGTTTTTATTTTTATTTTGAAACAGAGACTCTTACTAAGTTACCCATGTTGGGCTTTAATTTAGAGTGCTGGGATTACAGGTATATGTCACCTGACTTAATTTTGGTTTTTTTGTTTTGTTTTGGGGGGTTTTTGTTTTGTTGTACTTTGTTTTTTTTTTAACCAGGAATGGAACTCACCACCTCGCACTTGCCAGGTCGGCACTTGTACTGCTGAGCTAAATCCCCAGCCCCTTGTTTTTGTTTTTGTTTTTGTTTTGCAGCACCGGGGATTGAACTCACAACCTCGCGCCTGCCAGGGCAGGCGCTTAAGGCACTGAGCCAAACTCCCAGCCCCGGTTTTTTGAGGCAGGGTCGCACTGTGTAGCTCAGACCGGCCTTGCGCTCACGTTGTAGCCCAGGCAGGCCTCGATTGTTTTTGTTTTTGAGACAGGTTCTTACTGTGTAGTGCAGGCTGGCCTTGAACTCACAACAGTACTCCTGGCACAGTCTCCTGGATAATTTTTATAACATTGTGTCAGGAAAGTGGCATCTTCAAAACACTTTTTAAAAAAATAATTTATGAGCGGGTCATGGTGGGGCAGGCCTTTAATCCTAGCACTTGGGAGGCTGAGGTAGGTGGAGCTTTGTGAGTTCGAGGCTGGCTTGGGCTACAACGTGAGTACAGGGCCGGCGTGAACTGCATAGTGCGACCCTGTCTCAAAAAACTAGGGCTGGGAATTTGGCTCAGTGGCTTAAGCACAAGCCTGACAGGTGTGAGGTTGTGAGTTTGATCCCTGGTGCCAAACAAACAAACAAACAAGATAATAATTTATGCCTGGATTAGTTAGGCTTTACTACCCATATTGAAATCTTGTGTAACTCTTACTTATTTGAATGCTGGGAATTGAACTAGGGCCTTGCCCATGCTAGACAAGTGCTTTGCTGCTGATCTATACTCATCACGCAAACACTGACAGATTTTATATTACCGCAAAAGTTCATAGGGTGACAGAGTGGCAAGACATAAGGCCAAAGTGACAAAATGATATGCTTTATGAACCAAGCTAATGAGATTTAACCTGTTCTGAAAATCATGGAGTAGTCATCGAAGTATTCTTTAAAATGTAATTAGCAAACTGTTAGTAAACTAATTTTTTAAATTTTGTCTAAACTTCTTATCAATAGATGGGTTAAGGAAATCAAGTATTTTTAATCTAGTAAAGCATATCTTGATTCAGTCACTTCACCCTTATCTCTTTGATTTTTTTTTTTTTGTTGTTGTTATCTTTTTGAGCCAGGATCTCCCTTTGCAGTTCAGGCTGGCCTTGGGCTCACTTTGTAGCCCAGACTGGTCTTGAACTGGCAGTGATCCTCCTGCCTTAGCCTTCGGAAGTGCTGGGATTGCAGATCTCTTTGGTTTTTTTGAGAGACAGAATCTTTGTGGTCCAGGCTGGCCTTGAACTCACTATGTAACGGAGGCGGTCCTTGAACTCTTTTTTTTTTTGGCCTGTGGGTAGGGGGGCACCAGGGATCGAATTCACAACCTCACGCCTGCCAGACAGGTGCTTAAGCCACTGAGCCAAATTGCAGACCCTAAGACCCTAGTTTTTGAGACAGGGTCTCACTGTGTAGCTCAGGCTGGCCTTGTGTTTGCTGTTTGCATTGTATAGCCCAAGCTGGCCTCAAACTCACAACGCTCCTCCTACCTCAGGCTCCCAAGTGCTGGGATTAAAGGTGTGCGCCACCACACCCGGCTGTCCTTGAACCCTTTTTTTTTTTTTTTTTTTTGTTTTGCGGCACCAGGGATTGAACTCACAGCCTCGCGCCTGCCAGGGCAGGCGCTTAAGGCACTGAGCCATACTCCCGGCCCTGGTTTTTTGAGGCAGGGTCGCACTATGTAGCTCAGGCTGGCCTTGCACTCGCGTTGTAGCCCAAGCCGGCCTCGAACTCACAACGCTTCGCCTACCTCAGCCTCCCGAGTGCTGGGATTAAAGGCGTGCACCACCATGCCTGGCTTGTCCTTAAACTCTTGATGATCCTCTTTCCTCACCCTCCTGAGCTCTGAGATTGCAAGGCTTAGCCTTATCTCTTGTCACTCAGTCACTAACCATTCAGTTCTGTTATATATTTAAAAACTGTTACTAGCCCTTCTATAACTGAAATAACTGCATGTAGTACACGTTTTCAAGCCAGGCAGGGTGATGAGTGCCTGTAATTCCAGCACTCTGGGAGGCTGAGACAGGAGGATCACAAGCTTGAATGCATGGGCAATTTGGCAGCTTACTGAGACCCTGTGTCAAAAAAGTAAAACTAAAGAAAGGACCAGAGATGCAGTTCAGTGTGAAGGCCCTGGGGTCAGTTCACATGGGGGCGGGGGGTGGAGAAAGAAATAAGTTCATTGATGTTTGTTGACGTCTTAGTTACTTTTCTTGTTGCTGAGACAAAATACTCAACACCCTAAGTTAAAGGAAAAATGGTTTATTTAGGTCACAGTTTGTAGATGTTTCAGTCAGTAATTAGCTGGCTCCAAAGCAAAATGGCAAGGCAGACAGGCATCACAGGAAGAACTGTTCATGATGGGCAGAAAGTAACAGAAGCAAGCAAGGGACCTTAACAGCGTCTTTCTGCCCTTTTTATCTTACCCAGGGTACTTCGGATGGGTGGCATCACATACTCTATATCCAGTCACCCACACCTATGTCCACATGAGGCTTTGAGGGTACAGGAGCCATATCAGTTGATCTTTATACCACTAAATCTGAGGTAGTTAAATCTAGTCCTTACTAGCCAAAACACGCTGATTAATCAACTGTGTTTAAATCCATGAGTTCTCAGTGGCTTATTTAGTTATTTATTTATTTATTTTGTGGCACTGGGGATCAAACTCACAACCTCGCACCTGCAACGCAGGCGCTTAAGCCACTGAGCCAAACTCCCGGCCCTAGTTTTTTGAGGCAGGGTCACACTATATAGCTCCGTCCCACCTTCCGCTCACATTGTAGCCCAAGCCACTCTGGAACTCACAACGCTCCTCCTACCTCAGCCTCCTGAGTGTTGGGATTAAGCCCTAGCTTTTTGAGGCAGGGTCACACTATGCAGTTCAGGCTGGCCTTGAACTCACTTTGTAGCCCAGCCTGGTCTCAAACTCATAACAATCCTCCTGCCTCAGTCTCCCAAGTGCTGGGATAAAAGGCGTGCGCTGCCACGCCCGGCTCTCAGTGGTATTTTTAAAGTAGTAAATATAATTAACTTTAAAAGATTATAAGGAACCAATTCATTATCTAGAAATTGGTAAAAGAAAAGAATGGAGTGTTTAACCTGCCTTTTTGATGTAAATGGAACCAGTGGAGAACCAAATAATGGAGGACAAAATACATTATAAATGAACTGCAACTAATAAATGAAAAAGAAATGGTAAAGTGCCACCCATTTTGCAATCCCCAATGACTGAATAGGTAGGAGTATTAAGCATCAGTGGCTCCTAAAACCAAAAGTCAGGCATTTTGAGCTTCCAGAGGTCTTTCAGATGCCACCTGTATGTAGTGTTGCCAAAAGGGATGAGTTCTGATTCTGTTCCAATCTGTTGATTCATCTGTCACTTTTCAGGAAATGCTGAAACCTGAGGAACTCTAAATAATTTTAAAGTACATAAAGGATACTAATTGTTTTTTAAATGAGCATAATTGTGGAGTCTAGTAAAGCCCATGTAGGTGCTAAAACCATAAAAAACACAGCAAGGACGTAATTTCTGTAAAATTCAAGTAAAGTTCCTTAAGGCATTGTATGTAGGGTGGGCCACAGGGAAAAAGTTTCTGGGTGGTTGGCAAAGTTCTATTTCTGGACTCCAGTGATAATTAACTTTTCATGATTCAGATGGCCATACGTGGCAGTACTGGAAAAGATAAACAGGTAGCAAATAGTTTTCCTGAGTATTTCTTGCTAAGTGGGATTAATTATGCAAAGTGGTGCATGCCTGTAATCCTAGCTACCCCGGAGGCTCAGGCAGGAGAATGGCAAGTTCCAGACCAACCTGGGCAACCTAGCAAGATCCTATTTCTTTCTTTCTGTTTTTTTTTTTTTTTTTTTTTTTTGCTGCACCGGGGATTAAACTCACAGCCTCACGCCTACCTGACAGGCGCGTAAACTGCTAAGCCAAACTTCCAGCCCTGGTTTTTTGAGTCAGGGTCGCACTGTGTAGCTTAGGCCGGCCTTGCGCTAGCGTTGTAGCCCAAGCCTGCCTCGAACTCACAACGCTCCTCCTACCTCAGCCTCCCGAGTGCTGGGATTAAAGGCGTGCGCCACCACGCCCGGCTAAGATCCTATTTCAATAAAAATTGAGGGGGAGTCTGGAAAGGAGAGACTGGGGAGGTAGAACACTTGCCTTGCATTTTCAGGTCCTAGGTTCAATCCTAGTTGCTACAAAAAGAATTACTACCGTAAACACATTACAGAATCTTTTATGCAAGTTTTCCATGAGAACATAAACATTTAGAAAGGTAGTATTAACTTTTTTTTGTCAATGTCTTTAATCTGGCTTAATCGAGCACAGCTAGAATAGATTCTCATATTTACTTCTATATTTAATTATACTTGTTTTGGTTGAAGTGTATGAACAAAACTCAACCTTACACAGATAGGTAGTTGGAAAGGGAGGAGTTCTTTAATAATCTTTCCAGGTAATTGTAACTATTCCTCAGTATTACTTCAAGTGGTAGTTATGTAAAGATCAGTTAGAGATGTGGGATCTGAAAGTGTTTGACTTTCCTTCCTGTCCATGAAAACCCATTGGTATTCAGCCAGAAGTGTTTTATGCGTACTTCCCATTTTGTCACATTGAATATTAAATAGATGTGTCTCAGGTTGAGATTCAATACAAATAATTTTTCCTTTCATCAAGGACATTTAAAAGTGAAACTGGCTGAGTTTTCGTTTTGTTTTAAATGAGTGTGTGGCACTTAAGGATACCATGAGTAAGCCTTGTAGCCACAGCCTTGGTTTGTGTTGCGGCAGACCTTCTGGGCACTGTTTATACAAATGTCTTAGTGTTACTGTGAAAACAGCTTGGGTCCCCTACACCGTCTGGAACAGTCTCAGGAGCTGCCAGGGGTCCACAGACCACATATTTGAGAGCCACAAAGAAGAACACTTTGTATATTTTCACTGGGCTGTTATATTTGCTACTCATCTTAATTATATTTTGAGAAAGATATGAAAATAACTTCTTATGGTTTTAAGGAATTGACACAATATGGCTTCCTTGGCTCATCAGGAATTAAGAACTCCATATTTTATGGCAGTTCCTTTGGGTGTCATAGATTAAATAAAACGTTGAAGATAGTAGTGTTAGGGTGCTCTAGGGATTGACAGTATGTTTCAGAATACTCTTGTTTTACATCATCTGAGAAGTACATAAACCTTTTTCCTCTTTGGATTGCTGTAACTGAATATGTTTCTCTCCCAAGTGTTTGTGCCGTTAATTTGTTTGAAGAACTAAGATTTAAGAATGTGAAAGCAGATTTTTATGATATTACAGCGGTGAGTAATTTTCTTAAGCACACACAACATTCCTTAATTTCTTCCCTTGAGGGTCACCAATTACAGAAAGAGTTATATTTCCTACCTTCCATTTCCCTTTTAGTGAGGGTGGATCTAAGATGACAGTTATCATTTTTTCCTCAAATATCACAAATATTTAGAAGACAATCTATATATAATAAAGCAGTTATGTGTTGGCTGCTTACTATATATTCAGTACTGTTCAATATCAAAGGAATGTTGGTTACAAATTCATTAAAAAAGAATAAGGCAGCATGTGGTTAAGGTCTAAAAACATGTATTATTGAGTACTGGAGAGATCAAGGTGGTCTGGATACTCAAGACTTCATAAGAAATCTAAGACAAATCAGTAATGTTAGTAGAAAAGGGAAATGTAGACAGACTGTGTCTGGGTATCATCAAAGCACTTGATAAAATCTCATAATACTCTCATAGACATTAGGTTACTGACCAGATTATAATTTTTTTTGTTGTTTGTTTGGTTTTTGAGGTAGGGACTTGGTTTTGTTTTGTTTTGTTTTGTTTGGTATCAGGGGTTGAACTCACGACCTTGTGCTTGCCAGGCAGGCACTTACGCAGCTGAGCTAAATCCCCAACCTGAGATAGGGACTTGTATCTTGCTATGTAACTCAGGCTGTCCTGGAACTCACAGCAGTCCTCCTGCTTCAGCCTCGTGAGTGCTGGGATTACAGTTGGTGTCTGTACCAACTGTACCATGCCAGACTGATTTGTAAAATTTAATACAGTGTTTAAGTATTCATCAAATCATTAACTAGATGAGTTTAGTCATTAACTAGCCAAGTGGGCCTAGGGAACCAACGATGAATCATTGGCTGCTGTTGTAACGGCAGAGTCTCTCTTTTGGCCCAGGGCTCTGACCATGGCCTTTCCTAGTTTTTGTTTACTGATAAAAGCATTTTTCTCAGTAACTTAGATACTAAGACTTTCATTCAGTATGTTTTTATTGACTACCTGTTCTGCGCTGTATTTTCCAACATACCCACAAAAATAAAAACAGGTGCTGCATGCCTGTACTCCTTGAAGGCTGAAGCAGGAGGATTGCTATGTGTTTGAAGCCAACCTAGGCTACACATGAGTTCAAGGCCAGCCTGAACTTATGGGGAAACCCTGTCTCAAAAAAAAAAAAAAAAAAAAAGATAAGGTATAGTAAAACCTTGGTTTGCAAGCATAGTTTGTTCTGGAAACATGCTTGTAATCCAAAGCATTTGTATATCAAAGTGAATTTTCCCATGAGAAATAATGGAAACTCAGATTATTTATCCTGCAACCCAGAAATATTCATATAAAAATGATTATAATACTGTAACGTAATACAAAATAATAAAGAAAATACGAAATATAAAAAAAATTAACCTGCACTTACCTTGGAAATCTTTGTGGCTGGTGTGAGGGAGATGAGAGAGGAGAGTTATTGTGTAGGATAATTTTCACTAGTACTGACAGAATTACTGCTGTTTGCTCAATGAAATCTTTGTTTTCATGCAGCTTTAACAAATAACCTATCCAGTGACACTTGCTTTTGTCTCCTTTTGAGGATTTCATAAAAATGTGACATTGCATTGTTAAACAGATTGATCCTTTGCACTACTACACCCTTATTTTGGTGGTGCTTTTCTACAAAAGTTTGCACCGTTTCCCACAATTTTACATGTCCCTAAACTCTCTTTAAAGTGAGGGATTTCTCCACCCTTTTAGCTAGCTCTGCAGATAAAATCTCCTCCCTAATCTCTTACTGGTGAAGGACAATCACCCACAATTCCATAGAAGTGGGGGGAGGCAGGTGTTAGCTCAGTTGTGAACATGTGACATTCAGTGTATTGCCAGACAATGCTCATTTATCAAGTTAAACTTTATCAGACATGTTTGGTTGAGTGGGCGTGGTGGCGCACACCTTTAATCCCAGCACTCGGGAGGCTGAGACAGGAGGAACATTGTGAGTTCAATACTAGCCTGGACTATAAAGGGAGTTCAAGGCCAGCCTGAACTGCATAGTGAGACCCTGTCTCAAAAAATAGGGCCGGGGATTTAGCTCAGTGGTCTAAGTGCCTGCCTGGCAGATACAAGGTTGTGAGTTTGATTCCCGGTACCAAAAAAAGAAAAGAAAAGAAAAAAGAAATGTTTGGTTGTCTTGCAGAACACTCAGAACAAGTTATAATCCAGGATTTTATTGTGTATCTTATTCTTGAATTGCAAAGGAATTATCATTTAATGTTTAATCTCAGGAAACTTGCATAAACAATCCCTGGAATAGACATTTAATGTACTGGTGATTTATAGGGTAAAGGCGTGGATTTGTTGGTAAGAGTTGGAAGATGTCATTAGACTAGAACAGTTTCCAAATCTGGCACAGGAAAAATTACTGGGTTTTTTTGGTTTTTGTTTGTTTGTTTTGAGTCAGGGTCTCACTGTGTAGCTCAGGCAGGCCTCTAACTCTCAGCCATCCTCCTGGTTCAGTCTCCTGAGTGCTGGGATATCGGGCATATGCCACCACACCCAGCTGTGGCAAAATAAAATTTGATATGGATGAAGAGAAGATCCTACATGTAGGTATGGAAACACTATGCATATATAAAGTGGAGAAGATCTAGTTCAATATGTGAAAGAAAAAAGGAGAGAACCACGTGCGGTGATGCACGTGTATAATGCCAGCACTTGGAAGGCTGAAGCAGGAGGATCACTGCAAGTTCAAGGCCAGCCTGCAAATAGTGAGACCTTGTCTCAAAAACCAAAATATTAAAAAAGAGGACTCTGGAATTTCTAGCAGTATGGCATGACACATTTGTTACTCCCAAAAGCTTCTACAATACTTACTGTTAAATCCTTTTAAGTACATAATTGACCTTTGAAAAGTAAACAATCCCATGTGAACAAAAAATGAACCAGAAAAGTTCCATTTCCTATTGTATGGCAAACATTTTTCTGAAGTATTATAAGTAGATCCTGTTTAGATTTGAATAAGTCTGTGTCTTACTTTCCTGTCGTTGGGACAATATATCAAGCACCCACAATATAAAGGAGAAGTTTACTTTGGCTCATGGTTTCAGTCCATGGTTGGCTTCATGACTGATTGGCACCAAGGCAGAAGCGGGATGGCAGAGGAAAAAGTGCTCAATCATGGCATCCAGGAAGCTCGGAGAGAGGGGAGGAGCCAGGGACAAGAATCCAGCCTCCTGGTCCCATACCCAATGGTCCTCCTCCAGCCAGACCCCACCTCGGAAGCACCTTCAGCCATTGAACTCATCAGTGGATGAATGTACTGAGAGTACAGTGTCCCCATGATCTAGCTACCCTCCACACACAAAATTTTAAGGGATATTTTAGATCTGAATCATAACAGCCTACTTTTTATTGTGTTACAAACTTGCAAGAAATAAAGGCAGTCTCTGAATCCTCCACCTCGTTAATTAATCAAACGTGCTCAGTCTGGATGGAGTATAGTGATTGCAACATGCCTTAGAGTCAAATACCAAAATACAACACTTCTGCCTCTAAGAGGTGAGGAAGCTAAAGTAGACTTCTGCATTAATCCAAGACCCTGGAAAGCAGTTGGAGTTGTTAGTACTTCCTGACCATTAGCAGAAACAGCAAAACAGAGTTTATAAACAAGTCATCTTACACACCTGTCGGCACAGGAAAAGCCACCATCAATGAGATGCAGCATAAACTGTCAACAGCAGGTTTAGATTACTCACCCCATCCCCATGTTGGCTTACCTGTTACTGTCCTCATATAATCGAAAGTCGCAGATAAGTGAACAAAAAAGTAAATGCTTTTTTTTCAGAAATGCTCAACAAAGGAATAAATCTTTGAAAGTAAATGAACAAGCAGAAAGTAACCAAAAGTGATGAGGCATGTTAGAAAAAGAATTAAATAGGATAGATGTTTAAAATACAGTTCAAATTTGAAAGTCAGTGAATAGCTCATTAGACCGTGAAATAGTTAAAGGACTGAGGATATTGCTCCAAATACAGCACAGGAAGACAGAGAACATGAAAAGTAAGAGGAAAGATGGAGTACCTAACTAACATACCTAAAATGAAAAAATGTAGAAAAAACAAATATTAGGAGAATGAAGTTTGATGAAGGGTTTTCTAGAACTAAAAAAACATGAATCTAAGGAAAGGTGTTCCATGCCTCCAGAATCACACCTAGACACATTGGAGTAAAGCCACAAACACTAAAGACAAAGAAAGGCATTGATAAAATTAGAAAGAAAACATCAGCTGTAGAGAAAGACACATCTCAAGGCAGCTTGGAAATCAAAAGAGAAAAGTAGATGTAGACCTAGTATTGTGTGCCCAACCCAGTTATCTTCCAAGAAAGAAGGCTCTTGAGTCATTTTTAGATTACCATAAACTGGGATTACTGTCAATACATCTTCACTTAACCTTCCATAAAGGGTATACTTAAGGAGGAAACCCCATGGAAGTTTTTGGTTATGTAAGATGTAAATGAGAACAAAGCAAATGGTCAGTACAGATAAATCTAAACAAGCACTGCATGAAATAATGTCCAATTTTTTAGGGCTAAAATGACAAAACTAAAATAATGGACAGTAACAGAAGAGAACTAATCATGGTTCATGTTCTAGGGTCATTGGGTTGTTCAGGAAAGGCAAGCTATTGCTTTATTTGGTACATTTCTTAGGATAAAGTAACTAGAAAACAGATTCAAAAACAAGCAATTTTTTGAATTAAATAATGGAAAGAAAAAACAAAAACAGAACAAAATAGCAAGGAAGGAAGAAGAAAGAAACAAGTCTAGGGTATATTTGTAATCACAAATATTAAGTAGCTTCAGTTAAACGCCAATTCGAGTGAGTTGAAAATAATATGGTAGGGGCTGGGATTTAGCCCAGCAGTGTAAGCACTTTCCTGGCAAGTACAAGGTCGTGAGTTTGATCCCTGGTACGAAAAAAAAAAATATATATATATTGTAGAAGAAGCACAGCTCTATCATTTGTATCATCACTGCCCCCCAATATACACATCATCCACAGTAGTCATGACATTCCAGGTCACTTTTATTTATGTACTTATTTTTCTCTGGCACCAGGGATCAAACTCAAGACCTCGCACTTGCCAGGCAGGCAAGTTATTTTTAGATGTAATAATCAAAGTAAAAATAAAATAAAAGTCAAAGTAAAAGGTTGTTTGTGGGACCAGGGATTTAACTCAGTGGCATAAGCGCCTGCCTGGCAAGTGCAAGGTTGTGAGTTCGATCCCTGGTACCAAAAAAAATAAAAGGGTTTGTTTGTTTGGTACCAGGGACTGAACTCATGACCTCATGTTGGCCAGGCTGGCACTTGCACTGCTGAGCTAAATCTGCGAACCTAGGAAGCTTAAAGATAATACAGAAGAATGTGTTTATAACTTTAATATAGAAAGATTTCTTAAATAGAATAAACAAAACATTGATCATAAAGGAAAGTAAGGATAGGTCAGGCTGTATTCAAATAAGAATTTGTGTATATCAAAAGATACCATTTGAGTGAAAAAGTCATCCACAGGGTGGGAAGAGAGAGAACATAAAAACTGACCAGGACCTTTGGGCAGAAGAGTCATTAAATAACAAAAGGTTCAGCTCCTAAAAAAAGCCCAATATAAAAAACTGATTATAGGACAGAACTATAAATCACCATCATAGTGAAAATTTTTAGTCAGTTATTGGTAGGACAAGCAGACATAATAAAAAAGAGACATAATAAACTGGGCGTGGTAGTGCAGGCCTATAATTCCAGCACTCCGGGAGGCTGAGGAGGAAGTTTGAGCCCAGCCTGGGCAATTTAGCAATTTACTGAGACTCTTCAAAATTAAAAATGGAGTTGGGCGTGGTGGCACACGCCTTTAATCCCAGCACTCGGGATGCTGAGGGAGGAGGAGCGTTGTGAGTTCGAGGCTGGCTTGGGCTACAACTGGGAGCGCAAGGCTGGCCTGAACTGCATAGTATGACTGTGTCTCAAAAAACTAGGAACACATTAAGGCCAGGTATGGTGACACACACCTGTGATCCCAGCACTGAGGCAGTTGAGGCAGGAGGATCACCAAGAATTCAAGGCCAGCCTGGGCTAGGTAGTGAGTTTGAGGCCAGCCTGAATTACAGAGCAAGACCCAGTCTCTAAATAAATAAATAAATAAGGATTTGAACACCCTAACAGGTTGGATTTGATGGGTGTTCTCAAGCACACATTTGCAGAAATAAACAAGAGCTGGTAAAGCAGGCTTCAAAGCCCAGAAAAGGAATGAGTATGACAGAGCTAAAATCATCAAGTTAAGGGAAGAAAGGTCTTTTGAGCTCACACTCTGTAGCACTTTCAGGCCATAACCTGCTGGTTCCAAGGCAGGGTTGATACAGGAAAACCATCTCGGTGGGAGACCTCCAAATGAAATGGGGGAATGAGACTCCCAACCTACTATACATCTGGCGCGAGTTCGTGTTCTCTAAAAATCGAAGAATGAATTTTAGGAACAACGGAGGGTAAGAGCAGAAGATATTTATTGAGAGAAAGCTTCTGTCTAAGGGACAGAAGGGGGGCCCGAGAGGGTTGCCGGAGACTCTGTCTTTTCCAGTGACTTTTATAGAGCAAAACCATGATGGGGAAAACTGGGAACTCACAAGGCAGATGGGCTTGAGGTGGGACAAAACTGTGATCAACCAATAAGATTGATTGTTTCGGTAAGATTGACCAACTCAAGGACAAATGGGGAAGCAAGTCACGTAGTAAGCGAGGATTCTTATGGATTAGGGGATTGGGATGGTAATTCTTGGCTTCTCAAGATATCCACCCCTAATCCCTAATGCTTATACTTAGGGTGTGGTTGCATTTGTTGATCCTTCTGAGATTTGGCCCACAGCAAGAGGTGTGTATCTCTTCCAAGGTCACACGATATCTGGTCCTCTGTGCCTGCTCCATTGAGGGCCTAGCCCTGTCTGACTGCCTATAATATTTCTAACTGACTCAGTTGCCTATAACAGGGTGGCTTGGCAGACAGGCATCACAGAGGAGAAACAGTTCATGGTGGGCAGAAGGTAGCAAAGCAAGCAAGGGACAAGCCAAGCCTCTTTGTGTCCCTTACATTATATCCAGGATACCATGATTTTAGGGTGATACCAGTGGTGGACTGCTTTAGTGATCAGCCACCCTTCATCCTAGCATTGTACTATGCATTGGTCACTCTAGATTCAACCACCTCTGAAAAAGCCCCACCTTGACTGTAAGAGGCTTTAGAGGGACATCTAGACAGAAGTGCACAAAAAGAGTTATTTTTCTGTATTAGATTAAACCTACTAGAAGATGAAGAACTGAAATTTTCTGGTTTTGTTTTGTTTTGTTTTGTTCTGTTCTGAATACATCCTCTTCTGGAAAAACAAGTATTATGAGGCGTATCAAAAGCACCGTGCTGGAATCTCCCTGCTGTGTGTAATAATTTACACACCAGTAGGCACCACAGGCTTGGGAAGGATACATCCTCACACTAGAAGTAAATGTGTGGTCATTTCAGTGAAACCATTTGGCTCTTTCAAGGATCCCTTAAAAAGCCTGTTAGTACCCTGCAGAGTCTGGGTGCTGAAGCTTTGGGCTCATCGTGGATGCCGGCGCCCAACCTCACCAGGACGTGCTTCCCTTGGCCCTTTGGTTTCTGGCAGTAGTAGCAAATTCGAGGTCCTGAAATGGGAGGATGGCAGTGGTCCATAAGCTGGAATAATTCTCTAAAGGTTTGCTGTCACTCTAGTCAGATTCTCCATACCCTGCTCCTGCTTTCTGTTTTACTGTTGAGTTACGTTTTAGAAAATCTCATGAACTGACACAGATGTTCCAGAAATTTATACATATAAATGAAAGTAGTTTATTATTCTCACCTCTTGGATTTAATTTCCACAGTTATAATTGAGTTACTGTTGTTCCTAGCATAGCACCAGTCTTCTCAGTTGAACCAGCTGTTGTGCTTTGGGTTTCAGTTGTTGCTCAAAGACCAACCCAGACATCCCTCAGCTCGGCCTCCTACCCCCCACCCCCAGCAGCATGACCCAGCAGTTACCACTCTGCATAGGCCAGAGTAGTTACAGAAAGGTAAACCAGTGCATTGCAGGACATTTTTAAAGAACATTAAGTGATGAGTGTGTCTTAACACTCTTTGCCCACCCAGCCACTCACTAGGGTCAGGTAAAGCCCAGTCATGCTAAGGACAGTGAAAAACCACTCATCCTCAGGCTCTCCAGGGCTCTTACTCTTGTTGATTGTGCAGTTTACTGAACATTGTTTATTTTTCTTAGGGAATTATAGTTGTGTCCTTTGCATTTTGAGAACTTTTTTCCCTTCTTTCCTTCCCCCTTTCCTCTTTCCTCCCTCCTTCCCACGCCTTTTTCCTTCCTTTCTATCTTTCCTATACCTCAAGCCCAAACCTTAGATTTCCAATGAAAATGAAGATAGCTAATTCTGAGCAGTTTGCTTTAAACTTAATTACCAAGGTAGGAAAGAAAAGTTTAAGTTTCAGGGTTTATTTATAAGATCATTCTTAGTGGGATCTAGGTTTTTTTTGTTGTTGTTGTTTTTTTTTGTTTTTGTTTTTTTTTTTGCAGCACTGGGGATTGAACTCACAACCTCACACCTGCCAGACAGGCGCTTAAGCCGTTGAGCCAATCTCCCAGCCCTAGTTTTTTGAGGCAGGGTCACACTATGTAGCTCAAGCCAGCCTTGCTCATGTTGTAGCCCAAGCCGGCCTCGAACTCACAACGCTCGACCTACCTCAGTCACCCAAGTGCTGGGATTAAAGGCGAGTGCTGGGATTAAAGGCGTGTGCCACCATGCCCGGCTTTTTTTTTGTTTGTTTGTTTTTTTGACATGATCTCACTATGTAGTGCAAGCTGGCCTTGAACTTGCTTATGTAGCCCATACTGGCCTTGAACTCAGTGATCCTCCTGTCTCAGTCTCCGGAGTACAGACATGTACTACCATGCCCAGCATAGGTTTTGTTCTATGTGAAGTTTTTTTTTTTTTTTTTGCGGCACCGGGGGTTGAACTCACAGCCTCACGCCTGCCAAACAGGCGCTTAAGCCACTGAGCCAAACTCCCAGCCCTGTTTTTTGTTTTTCAGTACCATGAGTACCAAGTCACAACCATACCTTAAAATGTTTCAGTATCTAGTTGGGCTGAATGGATTTAAAATTCTCATTTCCTTAGATGTAATTTCTTTAATCTCACTTGTTTCATAGGCTTTTAAGGATATTTTCAAAGACACTTGCCCAAAGATTTAATTAGCACATACAACATTTGTTGAAGGAGTATTTCATGTTCATAAGCTACAAGAGCTAAATTTTGTTCCTCTAAAGAAAACAGCACATGGTTCTTCCCATCAGAACAGTAAAATCTGTGGGTGAGGTTATGTTGGAATATTCAAAGTGTCCGGTTCATTTCTGAGAACATTACTGCTGTGTTCTAGGTTCTCAACCAAGTTATCTTTATCAGTTTTACATGGACTTTCCTCAGATGCGTTCAGATCAGGATGTCTTCCAATAGATGTTGGTAACTTAATTTTAAAGTGTTCTGTAAATTAAGTGTACATATATATTACATACACATATATTCCTGTTTTTTCCAGAAACCTTAAATTACTTGTATAAAATTTATGTGACTTTTATTTTATTTTTTTTGGTACCAGGTATTGAACTTACAACCTCACGCCTGCCAGGCAGGCGCTTATGCTAGACTTTTATTATTTTTAAAATGGAAGTAGCCACTGAGATTTTAACATTCCATCTTAAATTTGTGTAAAAAATGAGACATATAGGCCAGGGATATAGCTCAGCAGCACAAGCGCCTGCCGGGCAAGCACAAGGTTCTGGGTTCAAGTCCCAGGACGCTCCCCCGCAAAATGAGACATACATAAATGCCTAGCACACAACTGATACCTAGCAGAGTGATACAGTCTTTTTCTTTTTTTTTTCTTTTTTCTTTTTTTTTTTGCGGCTCCGGGGATTGAACTCACAACCTCGCACCTGCCAGGGCAGGCGCTTAAAGCACTGAGCCAAACTCCCGGCCCTGGTTTTTTGAGGCAGGGTCGCACTATGTGGCTCAGGGTGGCCTTGTGCTCGCGTTGTAGCCCAAACCGGCCTCGAACTCACAACGCTCCGCCTACCTGAGCCTCCCGAGTGCTGGGATTAAAGGCGTGCGCCACCACGCCCGGCTCAGTCTTTTTCTTTTAAGGACTCGATGTTTTGTGTCTCATGCGTTGAGAAGCCTTGTTGGGAGACTGAAGTAGATGTGCCTACCTGTTTGGTTAACTCACAAAAGTTTGGACTCATTTACCTATGAGACCTACTTTAAGTAAACTATTAAATACTGCAGCCTGTTCCTTTTTCTGCCTATTGTCTGTGCACATTCACTCTTAACCTCCTTCCTCTGCTCTATTTTCCACAGTATTTACTACCTTCTAACATACCCTGTGTGTTCTCTGTTACGCTTAGTATTTGTCTTCTCTCACTATAATGTCAGCTGCAACATGGCAGGGATCCTTGTTTTATTCCTTGATCTATAGCAGGCATTAGAATGGCATGGCACATAGTAGGCACTCAGATATTTGTTATTGGACGGGTCCTGTTTCTCATAGAATATAAAGAGACATTCAAGAGTTAGGGGCAGTATGGATATGGTGGGACAGAACTACACAATACTTTGAGCATTCTAGGAGGCTGAGGCAAAAAGATCCTAAATTTGAGCACAGCCTGGGCAACTAAGCAAGACCCTGTCTCAAAATTAAAAAAAAAAAAAAAAGTCAGGCATAGTGGTGCACACCTGTATTCCCAGTACTTGGGAGGCTGAGGCAGGAGGATCACTGCAAGTTCGAGGCCAGCCTGAACCACATAGCAAAACCCGTCTCAAAAGGATGAAAGAAAGAAAGAAAAAGAAAAGAGGACAGGGATATAGCTCAGTGTGAAAGCCCTGGGTTCAATCCCCAGTACTGACATACATACATACATATATTAAAAGTTACGAGAGGACTGAGGATGTACTCAGTGGTAGAGTGCTTGCTTACCATGCATGAAACCCTGGGTTTAATGCCCAATACCACTATCAGGGGGAAAAAGAGACTAGGGGACTTCTGATGTCACATAATCAGCCTAGAACAGAACTGTCCATAAAACCTCTGACTAGGGCAGGTGTGGCAATACAGGGCTACAATCCTAGCATACTAGGAGACTGAAGCAGAAGGTCCAATTTGATTTGTGCCCAGAATCATGGAAAGAATTAAGTTTGTCAACCGAGGTACTTACTTACGTATATACCTACATACTGTAGTGGAAACTGCCTTCTGACCATCCAAGTCAGTGTTCTTTCCAGTACCCTACCTTTCCATCCATTTATTTTCATCCTGCTGCATCACTTCAGCATGTAGTTACACAGTGAAACCAGGTATGTGATCCCTGCTTTTGTTACCGTCTCTGACTGCTGCTGATGGTTTTCAGAGCCTCGTGCTCTTAGCCTGGTAATATGAAAAATATCGTACCTTCTTTTGAAGGGTATTTATTTATGGTACTGAAACTAACATTCAGATCATATATACATATACAGTTGAAAACATTCTCTTTAAGTTCCTGCAGCATTTCCATTAAAATGCAGCATTCAATTCCCCTGAAGAATGGAGCTGACAGTACATTGTGACAGATTTGTTGCCATATGTATAGCTAACATATATAGTTGTGGGATCCCCTACAAGTGATAAGAGACACAGCAGTTAATCTGGATGGTGACAGCCCACTCTTAAGTAAAGTTGAGTAGAAATCATCCATCTGGCCCTATCCCTACACTGTGGCAAAGGATCTTCTCAGTGTTAATGTTCTCTTCTAGGATGTCAGATCTATTTGGCCCACCTATTTCCTTGCGAGAATTTAACTCAAACAACATATGTCAGTTTAGGATGTAAGAGACGGTGAGATACTTGGAGTCATTTCCCGCAGTAAGTTTGTTAATGAAAAATATTGAGGGGATGAGAACGTAGCTCCAGTGGTATAGCATTTGCTGAGGGGGCATGAGGGCCGGGGTTCAATCCCCAGCCCCACAAAGACAGACAAAATATTAGGGGTTTTAAAAATAAATGTATTTGTACATCCTATGCCTACTTTTTTATTGTTGCACAGTTTGTTAGTTGTATGTATGGTGACAAATCTATTACAATGTACTGTCAGTGACAAATCTGTTACAGTGTACTGTCAGCACTCTTATTCAGGTGAAGTGAGTGTTGTTTGTGTTTTAATGGAAATGCATGATTAAGCTGCAGGAACTTGAGAATATTTTCAATTGTTGAAGTACCATATGTCTGAGTTGTAATTAGCATTTCGAGAAGAGGGCAGAATGCCGGAGATACTATAAAACAGCAAACCCATAAAACAAACCAAAGTATATTTTTCTGTCCTGTCTCATGTAGATGTGTCTGTATTTGGATGGATAAGGAATAATGTAGAAAAGCAACAGTTATTTAATTGTGAGCATTGCTGTGAATTGACTTTATAAATCTACTTATTGAAGATTGTTCTCTATATAGATTCTCTTGCAGAAGACTGTTTTACCATATGGGTTTTTTGGTACCGGGGATCAAACTCACAACCTCACACCTGCCACCCAGGCGCTTACACCACTGAGCTAAATCCCTGGCCCTATTTTTTGAGACAAGGACTCACTATGCAGTTCAGGCTGGCCTTGAACTCACTTTGTAGCCCAG
>RJWM01024737.1:0-30336 GCA_004363535.1 Dasyprocta punctata | reverse complement strand
GCCTTGCGCTCGCGTTGTAGCCCAAGCCGGCCTCGAACTCACAACGCTCCGCCTACCTCAGCCTCCCGAGTGCTGGGATTAAAGGCGTGCGCCACCACGCCCGGCTGGAAATTCATATTTCTATGAGATTTATGTACACAGGTTAGAAAATGGAGTCAGGTGTGCTTTTCGGTAGTCATATAAATAATCACAAAGACCCAATAAGACCACCAGACTTTTTCCTAGCAAATGATGGTTGAAGGAAAAGGTAATAGACCTTTTTATACTCTATTTGCTAAAAATCTATGAGGCTGTTAATACTGATTTTATCATCTTGATGATTCCAAATGGTTCCCAGCAATTATGACTGCAAGGTTTGTTGGTCATTTTTAGAATGTTTTATATGTAGTTAGAGTGTCTTCTGTGTCTACTAGAACCTTTTCTATGAGTTATTACTCTAGGGAAGTGATGTAAGTCCCTGATTATTCTACTATGGTAATACAACCACTGTAATCATTTTGGTGTACAGTTGTGTTGCATTACCGGTATTTTCATATTTTTGTATATCACCTATGCTTGTGTAAACCCTATTCCCTTCTTTCTACCCCACACCCTTTTTATCCATTTCATGGAATGATCATGGAGTTGGGGGTGAAGCTTGGCTGTGGCTTCAGTTGATTTCTGTTTCCAAGTTTCTCTTGCGTGTAAGCATTTACCGTGCTGGTTGTGATTCTGTTATTTAAAACAATATATTTTTCATACATTATGCCCCTTAAATGCAAGCCAACCTGTTCATCTAGTGTCAACCAAAGGAAAAAAACCGTCTGTTGCAACGCTGGAGGAAAACTGGCAGTGTTGGATTTACCTATATTGAAAGATGGTATGTTGTTCTTTTACCTCCAATCTCCAAGTACAATTTTGACAGTGCATGGTTTTCATCTCACATGCTGATTTTTGTTTGTAACCTCTTGAGTTAGATGCAATTTCATTGTATTTAATTCTACTCCATTTTTTCTATGCACATTTTATGTAGTTATCTACAAGGATATGTTGTATCTGTAAAACTTTAAAATATACTATATTATTTATCTTTCCTTACTTCTGTATGATTTTTATAGCCATTCTTTACAACAAGCCTTTTTAGATTTTTGTCTTTTCAGAAGAATTTGGGAGCCAACTTGGCAAGTCATTTCTTGAGAGTGAGTACTTCTAACTTGCTTAGTTAGGCCCACTCTCAATGGTTCTGTCATAGATATTTCAAAATCGCAGTATATGTTATGCTGTTAATTTCAGTGTTGCTTAACCACAGACTGAGAATTAGCTGCACTCAGGCACGTGGGACTCTCTAACTAGGCCATGTAGAGTTGGGATTAACATTATTTAAATCAGTCTAGTATCTTAGTGTAAAGAGTGAGAGGCTGTACAGGGTAGCAGTTAACAGCATCCATTTGACTCTGTACTGCCTGGGCTTAAAGCTCAGTATTGGTACTTATTATTAAAGTGACTTTAAGCAAACTATCCTTTCTTTTTTTTTTTTTTATTTAGACTTTTTTGTTTGAGATAGGGTCTTGCTCTGTAGTCCAGGCTGACCTTGAACTCACTGTGTAGCCTAGGCTGGCCTCAAACTCTTGGCAATCCTTCTGCCTCAACCTCCCAAATGTGGGCTTACAGGTGTGCGCCACCATGCCCAGTCTATTTATCCTTTTTTTGTTTCCCTATAGGTAAAATGATAGTATGCAAGGTGTTTTGAATTAGAAGCTTGTTCCAATAAGTTCTGGTAAATGTGTTTTGTTTTTTATTTTTTGTTTTTGAGACAGGTCTCAGGCTGGCTTTAAACTCACTATTAGCCCACGCTGGCCTTAAACTAATGGCAGTCCAGAGCCAGGGATATAGCTTAGTGGCACAGTGCCTGCCTGGCAAGCACAAGGTCCTGAGTTTGATTCCTGGTACCAAAAAATAAATAAATAAATAAAATTTTAAAAATAAACTAAGAGCCAGCTGTGGTGGCGCATGCCTTTAATCCCAGCACTCGAGAGGCTGAGGTAGGTGGAGCGTTTTGAGTTCGAGGCCGGCTTGGGCTACAACGTGAGCGTAAGGCCGGCCTGAGCTACATAGTGCGACCCTGCCTCGAGAAACCAGGGCCGGGAGTTTGGCTCAGTGCCTTAAGCGCCTGTCCTGGCAGGCGCGAGGTTGTGAGTTCAATCCCCAGTGCCACAAAAAAATAAAAAAATAAAAAAAAATAAACTAAGGCTGTCCTCCTGGCTCAGCCTCTTTAGTGCTGGAATTATAGGTGTTTGCCACCATGTTCAGGTTTATATAAATATTTTTAAGTACTATATCATTGTTTATTTTGGCAACTTCCAAATGTTTTTTTGTGGTACAATTAGGGTATGTACCATACAGAATGCCTGGGATAAAGATTATATTTATTTTTAAGTCTAGTTATTATTTTTATTTTTATTTATTTATTTTTTTGTGGCACTGGGGATTGAACTCAGAACCTCGCACCAGCCAGGCAGGCGCTTAAGCCACTGAGCCAAACTTCCAGCCCTAGTTTTTTGAGACAGGGTTGCACTATGTAGCTCAGGCCGGCTTCGCGCTCGCTCGCATTGTAGCCTAAGCTGGCCTCAAACTCACAACACTCCTCTTCTCTCAGCCTCCCGAGTGCTGGGTTTAAAGGCGTGCACCACCACGCCTGACTGAGTTATTATAATTTAACCTTAGATTTTTCTTTTATAGTTAAAAGTTTCAGGTGGAAGACATTAATTGTGAATTTAATATTAACACAGTGATGCTATACACAAATGCTATCAGATGCTCACGGTGACTCCTGTAGACTGTTTATTTTCCTGTGTAGTGACTTTGGTATCAAAGTCTATTTTTTATATATATATATATGTATGTATGTTTGGGTTTTTTTGTTGTTCTTTTTTTTTTTTTTGTGGCACTAGGGATCAAACTCACAACCTCACGCCTGACAGGCAGGCCCTTAAGCCACTGAGCCACACTCCCGGCCCTAGGTTTTTGAGACAGGGTCACACTATGTAGTTCAGACCGGCCTTGTGCTCACGTTGTAGCCCAAGCCGGCCTTGAACTCACAACACCCCTCCTGCCTCAGCCTCCTGAGTGCTGGGATTAAAGGCACGTGCCACCACACCCGGCCTTTTTTTTTTTTTTTTTTTAAGCTAGGAATTGAACTCAGGATTTTGTGCTTGCCAGGTAGGTGTTTGTGCCACTGAGCTTTATCTCTGGCCCTAAAGCCTGTTATACTTTGGCAAAGTGTAAACATTGTCATGAATCTTCCTGCCATCCACAGATTCTGTGTGTTCCTCTGGGCTACATACCTTTTTTAAGTGGTCACTTTTTTAAAGCATAGGATGAAAAGAAATGCTCACTTTGGCAGTACATACAGTAAAATTAGAATGATAAAGACAAGATCAGTATGGCCCCTGTGCAAGGATGACACACGAATTTGTGAAGTGTTCCATAGTAAAGTAAAGTGATGAAGTAAATGAATGAATAAATGGAAACAGGTTTTCAAGAATTTGGTGTCATTTTGCTACATTTTTCATTTTGGTAGTCATAAATAAGGTTGCTTTCTTTGCTCTTCCTCCCCTCCTCCTTCCCTGTTTTTTTTTTTTTTGTTGTTGTTTTTTGTTTTTTGTTTTTTTGTTTTTTTGAGATAGTCTCTCACAAGGTAATTCAGGCTGGCTTTGAACTCATTGTGATCTTCCTGTCTCAGCCTCCTGAATGCCAGCATTACAGGCATATACCACCACGCTTGGCTAAGAGTGTTGCTTTCTATATGCCTGCGCATTCTTTTTATATGTTCTATAGAGGTAATCAGTATTTTCAGGAGCATATTTGCTTTTTTCCATGGCCGATTGTAGACATGCTTTTGAGTGTTTGCAATATATATTTGATGACAAGCATCTTACCGCCTTCTGCTAGTCTATACTCTTTCCAAAAAATATTCAGAACACTGCAAAATGCAGAACATTGCATTTTTCAGGTGTGCACTGAATTTGGTCAGGAAAGTCACTTGGAATCAAATAACAAAACAGGTCCTGTGGTTGATGGGATATATACAAATATGTAATATTTCTTATGACACATACTCTACACCGCCAGAGAAATTATACTTTTTACTGTAATAGTTTATTTGGCCTTGATAACTTGATTCAGTGTCAGTTTTCTATTATGTATACAAAATTTACAAAAGTATGTTGGTTTTGTGTGGTTTTTCTTTCCCTCAATTTTATTTCTCATCTGAACCAAAATCACATCTTTTTCTTGCTGTTCCATTTGTATAGTGTCACTCCTAGAGATGAGATTCTTTGTCCTGTGAGACAGTAGAGGAAGCATGAAAACTGCTTGTGGAACATTGCAACACTAAGTGTACTTTTGTAGTCATATAGTGGCAGTATCAGGGAAGTTACAGTGATGGGTTAGTATTAGCCTGTAAATCCCATGATTTCCCAGTCTCATGGGTCATGAGTGCTTTAGGCCTGTGCTGCAAGTGACAGCTGCTCAGGAGAAAGGTGAAGAGTATTTTAAAACTATGATGGTACATAATATTCTTGGTCATATATTGTTTACTAACAACTATGTTTCCTGCCCCCCACTCCCCAGCCAGGTTCACCTGTAGTCGTTGTGGGTAAACACAGTTTTGAATTCGGATATTCATATTTATGCTTTTATACTTCTTCTTTTAATAAATATTTTAGCTGGTTTATGATATGACTTATTTGAAGCAGGGGTGGCCAGGGGCAGGGGTGAGAGACCAGACATGGTCTGTCCACTATCAACCAGAAGCCTCCTGTGGTATCCAAATGGAATAGTTGCCTCAGTCTGTCACCACTTCTCTTTGAAGGTGGTTTCTGCTTGAAATGTGGTGACCATTAGCTTAGTCTTTGGATAATTGCTTCTCCTCCTTCTCTCTGGATACATTTTTTTCTGGATACTTTCTTGCTGTTGTTAACTTTGTTTTTCTAGGAGATCAGCCTGTGGTTAAATTATTTTGGGTTCCCACATGAACTTCTATGGGAATTCCCAGTTCTGGGACACCCTTGCCAGATCAGCAGTGCTACAGAGGGCAAAGATCTTCCTGGTTAATAGAAAAAGCCGTTTTGGAATGAATCTCAGAGTTCAGAAACATCCAGACTTTCCTTCAGTACCTTTTTTCTTTTGGGTAGCAACTCTGCTGGTAGGGGAGGGAGGGGCTTGTTGGGAGGGGTTGTGTTTAAGGGGTTCAGAAACAGGGGATTGAAGTGTGTCTTTTGTGTTTGCAAGGCACTAACACCACTCCCGTCTGTATTTAAATGCTGTCCCCAGGTTACGACTATGGCTATGTCTGCGTGGAGTTTTCACTCTTGGAAGATGCCATCGGATGCATGGAGGCCAACCAGGTTGCTTTATACTTCGGTCAAATGATCTGAAAGGATATATATTTTTTAATGTATGGGGAGGGAGGGTTTCAAATGATTTCACTTTGGAAAGGTACATGAAATCTATCTTTGGAACATACCACATTTCCTACCAAAAGCAGTTGTGAACAGAACTTTTAAGGAAACGTAGGAAGGTTACCTTTAGAAGAGTTAATGGACGTAAAGTGTATTTTTAAAACTCTTAGAGCACAGTTGTACTTGGACTAGATTTCACAGACTGTAAGTGGAAAAATATGAAAGTTCTGGAGTATGACAGATACGGGATCCTGATCCAAAGAACAGTCCTTGATTGCATGGAACCCCAAAGGTTTGTCTGGGACAGAAATCCTGGGTCAGTGGTAACATGCAGACCTAGGGTATATACCACTGATGGTAGCTCCTGTGGTACTAAGGTCCTGCCTTCTTGTGCTGCTTCTGAAAGAGGGTCAGTGCGAGGAAGGAGGAGTTGATTGCTCACATCTGTTGTATTCATTGCTGTTCTTTGCCAGTTGGCGTTTGGTGCTCAAGTCTTTGACTGAGTTAGGTCAGATCTGGTGAATCTGAATCTGTGTGAACCATATGGAATTACTTAGTTTGCCACATAGACTTGTAATCTGTCTTTGTTGTCATTGTTTTGAGACAACGTCTCACTATGTAGTCCTGGCTGGCCTTAAACATGCTACATAGCCCAGGCTGGCCTCAAATTCATAATTCATCTATCTCAGTCTGAGTGCTGGGAGTACAGGTGTGTGTTCCCATGCCCGGCTTCATCTCTGTCTGTAATTGAACCCTGTCTGGTAGTTTTGGGAGGAATTTCTAGAAGGAATATCCTTCTCGTTGGGGAAAGTAGGTTTTGGTTTTGTGCGTGTGTGTGTGTGTGTGTGTGTGTGTGTGTTGTCTCAGTTTTTCCATATGTAAAGTGTGAAAATGAAGCTTAGGGATATAATTTTAATTTAACTTAATTTTTTGTCTTTTTGAGACAGGGTCTCGCTATGCAGTTCAGCCTGGCCTTGAGCTCACTTTGTAGCTCAGGCTGGTCTTGAACTTGCAACAATCCTCCTGCCTCAGCCTTCTGAGTGCTGGGATTACAGGAGTGAGCTACCATGCCTGGCTTAAAATTTAATTTTTATGTGCCCACTTCCCATACCTAACAACATGAATACAGTGAGCCTTGTATCTTAAAAGAAGGCTCTGCCAGAGAAGATAGTTATTACATGAGGTCTCTTCCTCTTCTGTAACCTAGTCCCTTTTTGTCATAGTTCCACTCAGCATGGCTCATTACATTTACTGCTCCTGTGTTTAGCTGTGTTTTCCTCTTGTGGTATAAAGATACACCATACCATAAGGTATACACTAAATGCTTTGGAACAAACATTATTTCGGGAACATATTTTGAAGAGAAGACTTACTTCTTGTTAGTACAAGCACTGTCAAATTCTCAGGGAATGACTAAATTAGGACTGTATCCTCGTAATTTAACAGGATTCTTACTGGCTATTCAATATCCGTCGTCGGATCGATCACTTAGCAAAAGTTAATTATCAGAGATTGTTATACTTGCCAATTTTGGAGAGAAGTGTGAAGGTTCCAGGGATGTGTTTGATTATTGTCTTTTTTGAGACAGTTTCACTATGTAGTTCAGGCTGGCCTTGAACTCATTTTGTAGCCCAGACTGGCCTCGAACTTAACAGTGACCCTCCTGCCTCAGCCTCCCAAGTGCTAGTATTACAGGTGTACACCCCTACGCCCGGCAAAAGTTCCAATTTGTATGCTTATGGTTGATTATGTTATTTGAGGGGGAGCAATTACTCGAAATCGAACTCAGGACCTCAAACTTTCCAGGCAGGAGCTGTGCCACTGAGCTAAATCCCTAGCCTGGTTAATTATGTTCTGACAATCTATCCAAATTTGAAAATGCTCATTTAGTTCTTTTTTTTTTTTTTTTTTTTTTTTTGCGGCACCGGGGATGGAAATCACAACCTCACGCCTGACAGACAGGCGCTTAAGCCACTGAGCCAAACTCCCGGCCCTAGTTTTTTGAGGCAGGGTCGCACTATATAGCTCAGGCCGATCTTGCGCTCACGTTGTAGCCCAAGCCAGCCTCGAACTCACAACGCTCCGCCTACTTCAGCCTCCTGAGTGCTGGAGCTCATTTAGTTCTTAAGTACAGTAATCTGTTCTATCCTTTGCCATTGTACTGGTTTTTTTTTGTTTGTTTGTTTGTTTGTTTGTTTTTACTAAGTTTTGTGAGTGGTAGAAATATAAACAGGAGAACCATGGTAGATACCATTTCTTTTGTACTGTTTTCTGTATTATGTATGTTTTTTGAGATAGGGTCTCACTTTGTAGTTCAGACTAGCCTTGAACTCATGGCAGTCCTCCTGCCTCAGCTTCCTGAGTGCTAGGATTCCAGGTGTATGCCACATGCTTGGCCTACTATGTGTTTTTTGCAGAGTGGCATTGATTTTTATGAGCACCGTTTATTTAATCTTTGATTTTAATATGTCAGTATTTTCTCATATCTGCCTCTTCCTTCTGTCTCTACAAAAATTCCTGTCTGAAATAGTATGTAGCTCCCTAAACAGTAGTATCAAATAGAAATAGGACAGTCTTTTTTTTTTTTTTTTTTTTTTTTGCGGCACCAGGGATCGAACTCACAACTTTACACCTGCCAGGCAGTCACTTAAGCCACTGAACCAAACTCCCAGCCCTGGTTTTTTGAGGCAGGGTCGCACTATGTAGCTCAGGCTGGCCTTGTGCTCGCGTTGTAGCCCAAGCCAGCCTTGAACTCACGACACTCTTCCTGCCTCAGCCTCCCGAGTGCTGGGATTACAGGCGTGCGCCACCACGCCCGACTAGTCTTCTTTAAAAACTTATCTGTAGGCACATTTTCTGTTGCAGCCACATCTGGAAAAATGCTCATTGATAGCATTAAGAGGAGATTGCTTACATATCCCTCTCCCTACCCTCTTTAGCTATTCTGTGAACACTGTTAGGGTTCCCAAATTCCTCAGGAATCACCCTTGCCTAGTGGTTAGGACACCAGAACAAAATAGGAGCAGTAGCAGTGTTCTTGTAAGATGAAAGGGTGTTTTGACAGGCAGCAGTCTTTGTGTGTACGGTAACGTGGTGCTCTGTTGGAGTACATTTAAGTGGTAGCCTCTGTTTTCTAGGATCTTAGAATATCATTCCCGGAAAAGAAAGATTATATGGTGTTCACAAATCCTATAGAATATTCTTTTAAATAAACTAATTGTTGTGCCACATCTCATTTTCAATATTCACTGGAATTACTCCTTAATGAGACATCTTTCGTACCCCCCATCCTTTTTGAAATAGGCTGTTGCTGTATAGCTCAGGATAACCTTAAACTTGTGGAGATCCTCTTTCAGCCACCCAAATGCTGAGATCACAGGCCATATCTTTATATCAGCCCTATTTACTAGATTTTTACTCTCTTTTAGTCATAGGACAAACTGCTGGGACTGCTACATGATAGAATCCTGTGTTGCTATAAACTACATAGACTTCATGATTGAATCATCATTTTTAGTAACTACCTTTATCACACCTCAGGATGCATGTAGATCATTTAGATGAAAACAATTTTGAGCATAAGATCTCCAGGGAAATTTTTCATACTTAAATAGTATTGCATAAAAATGAGGAATGCATAGTTGGGGATATGGCTTAATGGTAGAGTACTTGTCTAGCATGTCTGAGGCCCTGGGTTCAGACTTCAGCATCACGTATCAAACACATGCAAACACATACACACACACACAAATGCAGGTTCTAGAATCAGATACAACTTCCCAGCTGACATACCTCCAGCAAGTTTGTTTGGTTGTTTGTTTGTTTGTTTCTTTCTTTCTTTCTTTTGAGACAGGATCTTGCCATGTAGGTCAAGCTGGCCTTTCTTCACTTTGTAGCCCAGGCTGGTCTTGAACTTGCAGTGATTCTCCTGTCTCAGCCTCCCGAGTGCAAAAGGTGTGTACCACCACACCTGGCATCCAGCAAGTTTCTTAACCTCCCTTTGCCTCAGTTCCCTTTGTTTCCAGTATTTCAAGGGGTGCTGGTGTAGATTAAATGAGATTATTCATTTATAAGTGCGTGCTATGTGATAGGCTCTTGTCAAAATGCTGGGGATGTCCTAGGAAAGAAGGCAGACTATAAAACTTAATCTTAATGGAGAAAAATGAAATAAACTGACAAAAAACAATAGCTGATTGTTGAGAGAATAGATTGGGCTAATGAAGGAAGCTTTTTTGAAAAGCAACATTACATTTGAATAGTCATTTAATGGACATATTTGTAGTTGCCCAACTGGGAAAGGATTCTGCATTATAGCTGGGAATGTCTGAGCATCCTATAAAGCAAAAGATGGCTCTGTACGAATAAGAATTTTCTGGTCCAAAATGTCAGTAGTGCTGAGGTTGAAAAGTACTGGTATATAAAGATGAGGGATTCCTACTACCAAAAAAAAAAAAAAAAAAAAAACCTAAAGATGGGACTTGCAGCTAGAGGTTGGCTTCCCTTGGATTCTTTTCTTTTTTTTGTTTTGTTGTTGTTTTTGATACAGGGTCTTGCTGTGTAGTTCAGACTAACCTTGAACTCACTATCTAAGCCAGGCTGGACTCAAACTCTTGGCAATCCTTCTGCCTCAGACTTCTGAGTGCTGGAATTACAGGGGTGCACCACCATGCCCGGTGGTGAAATGTTTCTGATCATTCATCCATTCTCCTTTCCTCAAAGTTTTACCTATAGACCAGATTGGCACAGATTTCTGGTCACCAGAGATCTAATGGGCACCTTTGAATATAGCCCATATGTGTGAGTTTCTATAAAGTTTCTGTGAAATGCATTTTTTAATAATTCATCTCTATTCCCTTAATGTGAAATGTCTTCTGTTTATTATTGACTGACCTTACAGGTCTAGGGCCATGACAGAGAACCTTTTAGAGCTTTTGATGGTACAGACAGCCTGCTGCAACTTCTGTGCTATAGGTTCACTACCTAGGGGGTGAGAATAAGAGAGCTGTCTCCTAGCTTGCTTTGTCAGATATGTTCCATGCGTTTGTGTGGGTGCTCAGAATGACAGTCAGGCCCCCTCAACCCTTTGGTAATGCCTGTGTGAAGATGTTAGACAGAGGGACTTTGTTGAGCTTTGTGGCTCTGGCAACTTATTGGTATTTTACATAGCCCAGCTGTCTCTGGAGTAGTAATTTCCAAAAAGTAAAGGTATGATTTTGTTAGCTCATGCCTTCACCATCTCTGTAGAAAGTGGCAGCCAGAGAACACTGAATAAGGCCCTTTTTGTTTCACCTCTGCTGGGAAATAGATTTCTTTTTTCATTTTAAAAATGTTTTTGCCTTTGTTATTTTTTTGTCTTTTTTTTTTTTTTTTTTTGCGGCACTGGGGATTGAACTCACAAACTCAGGCGCTTAAGCCACTGAGCCAAACTCCCAGCCCTGATTTTTTGAGGCAGGGTTGCACTATGTAGCTCAGGCTGGCCTTGCACTCGCATTGTAGCCCAAGGCGACCTCAAACTCACAACACTCCTCCTACCTCAGCCTCCCGAGTGCTGGGATTAAAGGCGAGTGCTGGGATTAAAGTTGTGTGCCACCACACCCGACTCTTTTTTGTCTTTTTAAAACGGGGTCTCACTATGCAGTTCAGGCTGGCCTTGATCTCACTTCGTAGCCCAGGCTGGTCTTGAACTTGCAACAATCCTCCTGCCTTGTCCTCCCGAGTACTGGGATTTTTTTTTTTTTTTTTCCTTTTTAAAACAGTCTGAACTATGAAGTTCAGACTGGCCTTGAGCTCATAGCAGTCCTGCCTCAACCTCCCAAGTGCTGGAATTGCAGGCCTGTGCCACCATACCCAGTTGGGAAATATATTTCTATCAGTAATATACCCTTGGCTTTTTTGGTTTATCACCTCCTTTTTTCTGTGTGTATGTTTGCACTGAGATTCAGGGCAACAAGAAGCACTATGTTAGAGAATTCATTCCTTTTAGGAGCTGCCCAGTTGTACTAGTTAACTGAAGCTGTAGGCATTTGGGCTACAGAGATTAGCATTATTTTGTTTTCTTAGTTTTGCTGGTGTAATACTTGTTGCCTGTTCCTGTATTTCCAACTGTTTTACTAAAATGCCCCTATAAAAATAGCTGTGGCCTGGGTCCAGTGTCATGTGCTTATAATCCTAGCTACTCAGGAGTCTGAGACAGGAGGACCACAAGTTTGAGGCCAGCCTGGTCAATTTAGTGAGACCCTTATCTGGAAAAGGACTGAAGATGTAGTGCAGTGCTAGAACACTTGCCTAGCATGCGCAAGACCCTGGTTTCAATCCCCATTCTTGTCGAAATCAAAGCAAAACAAAACAAGAACAGAAAACCCTGGGAGAATTATTTCTCTGGATTTTTTTGTTTTTAATCTTTCTATATGATGCAATTAGTCCCTACCTTTCTGAATTGATTGTTCTTTTCTTTCTTTTTTTTTTTTTTTGTGGCACCGGGGATTAAACTCACAACCTTATGCCTGCCAGACTGGTGCTTAAGCCACTGAGCCAAACTGCTGGTCCTAGTTTTTGAGGCAGGGTCGCACTATGTAGCTCAGGCCAGCCTTGCGCTCATGTTGTAGCCCAAGCTGGCTGCAAACTCACAACACTCCTCCTCCCTCAGCCTCCCGAGTGCTGGAATTAAAGGCATGCACTACCATGCCTGGCTAAAGATTTTTTTTTTCCCTGAGATAGGGTCTCAGTATGCAATTTACGCTGGCCTTGAACTCCCTTTGTAGCGTAGGCTGGTTTGAACTCACAGTAATCCTCTTGCCTCAGCCTCCTGAGTGCTGGCATTACAGGAGAGGGTTAAGCAGGAGGTAGAAAAATGGGAGGAATAAAGATATGCCAAATACAGGAATCTAATAACCTAAATCAATGCATAAGCCATAACTTGAGCTAAAACAAATAGTATCAATAAGTATGAACACATTATGGGGAACCAGAGAAGGAGGAGGGAGGGGAAGGAAGGAAGAAGGGAATAAAAAAAAGCTAAAACAATCTGTAATATGTATATATAATCAGTCCCCAAGATGATTGTAAACTGCATGAGTTACAAACATGTACAAATAAAATAAAATGAAAAAAAAATAAATTGCAAGATAAAGCATCCTGTTATCACTAACATGAAAATTCTTCCAGATACTAGCTTTTGCCCGGCACAGTGGCACAGGCTGTAATCCCAGCACTTGGGAAGCTGAGGTAGGAGGACTGCTGCAAATTCAAGACCAGCCTGGGCAACAAAGTAAGCTCAAGGTCAGCCTGAACTGCATAGTGAGACCCTGTCTCAAAAAGACAAAACACAAAAACTGTCAAAAACAGCAACAACAACAAAAACGAAAATACCAAAAATGGGTTAGGTGTTTGTGAAAGTATTAGAGGAAGCCAAGTCCCTCCCTCCTGCCTTCCCTTTGTTCTTTTCATACTGGGATTTGAACTCAGGGTCTTGTATTTGTCACTGAGCTATAATCTCTTACCCCTTTTTAAAATTTTATTTAGAGCCAAGGATACGAGTTGTAGAATGAGACCTATGATCTGTGGACCAGATAAATTATTTAAATAACCTAAGCTGATAAACATTTTTAGAATCAATGAATATCACTAAGATAGTCTATATCATCCAACAGATTGAGGGAATGTTTAGGAGATTATATACATTTGGGAGTAGTTACTAGAAGTTACTAGAAAAACCAAATAAGTTGGTTCACATTCCAATAGTTTTCCAGGGAAAATTTTAGAAGTGAGTGCTGATTTTTACACCTTACTTATACTGCACATGAACTTGAATCTTTTAGATCATCTTTTCATTGGGTTTTATAATAGAGGAAGTTTTCACAGAACCATTTTACCAGACCTCAAATGGTAGACTAGTTGTGGAAACTGAACTCAAAAGATAAAGATGTGGAGCCGGGCGTGGTGGCACACACCTTTAATCCCAGCACTCGGGAGGCTGAGGTAGGCGGAGCGTTGTGAGTTCGAGGCCGGCTTGGGCTACAACGCGAGCGTAAGGCGGGCCTGAGCTACATAGTGCGACCCTGCCTCAAAAAACCAGGGCCGGGAGTTTGGCTCAGTGCCTTAAGCGCCTGCCCTGGGAGGCGTGAGGTTGTGAGTTCAATCCCCGGTGCTGCAAAGAAAAAAAAAAATGTATATTTTAGTCTTAACACAATAGTACTTTGTTGTACTGTTGTAAATGGGACCTACTACGTAATAATACTATGATAGTGGTTGAACTATTTGGAATGGCATTAGAAATATCAGAGAACAATTCATATCATGACACAATAAATACTGAGCAACCTTCTCTGAAGCTCTGGGCTAGGTGGTATATGTTTATGAATGAATTAAATAGACTTCTTAAATTCTAGGAGGGGTGAGACTTTAACATTTTTTAAAGTTTCTAAATTTTATTTTTAATTGGCAGTAGTATATACAGAGTCTGCCAAAAAAATGTATACATCATAGTGTGACTCTGCCTCAAAAAACTAGGGCTGGGAGTTTGGCTCAGTGGCTTAAGCGCCTGTCTGGCAGGCGTGAGGCTGTGAGTTCGATCCCTGGTGCCAAAAAAAAAAAAAAGTATAAAAACTTGTATAAATATTTTAGTACTAAATTTATTGAGACAACATAAGATTAATACAAGTTACCTTTGGCCTCTACAATTACAAGAAGTGCTTAAAGTGGTGGCCATTAGCTTCCAGACATTTATTAGTATGGTGTTATGTTTTGTGTCTAGATGTCCCCTCAAAGCCTCATGTACTAATAGGGGGCAGGGTTTTCAGAGGTGACTGAGTGTAGAGTATTGAGAGTGGTGCTGGGATCAAGGGTATGTGATTAGTAAACCAGTCCACTGAATGGTTTGGCATAATTACGGCTAGGATTAAGGATGTGAGTGCTACACTCACCCTAGGGCAGGTAACCTGCATGTAATATAAGGGACAGAAAGAGGCTTGCCCTTTTCTGCCTTGTTGCTATTGTCTTGTGGGTACCATGAACTGTTTCTCCTCTGTGATGGCCCTCTGCAAACCACCCTACCTTGGAGTGAAGCCTCTACAAACTATGAGCCAAGTAAACCTTTCCTCCTTTAACTTTGGGTGTTGAATATTTTGTCTCACTAATGAGAAAATTAACTAAAGACATACAGTGAACTGCTGATGAATGTGTATATATTTTTTGGCAGACTCTATTTATGGGGTGAGTACAGTGTAAAGTTGTGATAACATGGTATACATTTTAGGGTATTGAATCCAGCTAATTAACCACCACCTCACATATATTCACCTCATATATTGATCATTTCTTTTTAAAAATCTATACTCTTAGAAATTTGAAATATAATGCTGTTATTATGTACTGTAGTTGCCGTGCTGTAGAGTAAGTTGCCAAAATTATTCCTGTTTAGCTGAAACTTCTAACTTCTCTGTCACACAGTTCTTCAGTTATTCTTTTTTCATGACTTTGACACTTGTTCGTATTGTGGTGCTAGGGTTCAGGCCTAAGGCCTTGAGCATGCTGGTCAAGAACTGTGCCTCTGAGCTGCTATATACCCCAAGCTTCAGGCTGTCAGTTTTTGATAAGTTACAATTTTCTCCTCAGTTTCTGTTTGGCTACCTCCTGTTTACCTTTCAAGACTTGTTCTACAGCCCTAGCCCAACCTTGACATTTTCGAAGAGTACAAAATAAGTATTTTGTAGGATGTCTCTCAGTTTGAGTTTGCCTGACGTTTTCTTTTTTTTTAAGTTTAGGTTATGCATTTTAGGCAAGAATATTATAGTAGGCTGGAGATACAGCTCAGCAGCATAAGTACCTGCCTGGTAAGCACAAGGTCCTGAGTTCTATTTCTAGTACTAAAAAAAAAAAAATAATAATAATAATATAGTAGCATCTTTTCCAGTACTTCATGAGGTGGCACATGGTTTTTGTTCAATTACTAAGTGAGGTTTAATTTGCTCACTTGACTAAAGTTTTTCAGGTTTTTCTACTGTAAAGTCACCATTTTCCCCTTTGTAGTTAATAAATATTTGGGAAATACAGTGAGATTATGGAAATACCCAGTTTCTCTGCATGCCCTTTCTACTTTTTTTTTTTTTTTTTTTTTTTTTTTTTTTTTTTTTTTGGTTGGTCTTTTCGAGACAGGATTTCACTATGCAGTTCAGGATGGCCTTGAACTTACTTTGTAGCCCCGGCTGGTCTTGAACTCACATGCGGCACCATACCCAGCAAATCTCTGCTTTGTGACCCTGCAAGATGTTCCAAGTTCATCCTATTCTTTCCTTGCCCCACCCCTAGAATTTGTCATATTCCCCCAAGGACTCAGGTTTTTAAAATTGGAATATTAAAAAACATAATTTCACGATGAAAAATTTAATTTCATTCCAGCACCACAGTGTTTATTCTTGTTCTTGTAACAGTGAAAATCCCAGCTCACGTTATCTACAATATGTTCAGTTTCTTCTCAGTCTTAGTAAACATGTAGTTTCAGAATCGTTAACTAAACATTCCTATAAAAACCAGAATTCAGGCCGGGCGTGGTGGCGCACGCCTTTAATCCCAGCACTTGGGAGGCTGAGGTAGGCGGAGCGTTGTGAGTTCGAGGCCGACTTGGGCTACAACGCGGCGCAAGCCGACCTGAGCTACATAGTGTGACCCTGCCTCAAAAAAACCAGGGCCGGGAGTTTGGCTCAGTGGCTTAAGCGCCTGCTCTGGCAGGCGCGAGAATTCAGTATTTGGGTATTGTTGTCTTTCACTGGTGTATATGTTGTCAGAGTCCTTTTTTCCAGAATTAGGTTAATACTTCACTCACTGTCCATTGTGGTTATATTATTTATTGTTTTGTAGGAAAAGTAAAACATATAAATTTAAGAAAAGAATTAACATCTCCAATAGTTTTGTACTGTTGTTTACTTTTAAAACTTAGCCGAGCATGGTGGCGCATGCCTTTAATCCCAGCACTCGAGAGGCTGAGGTAGGAGGAGCATTGTGAGTTCCAGGTCGGTTTGGGCAACAACGCAAGCACAAAGCTGGCCTGAGCTACATAGTGTGACCCTGCCTCAAAAAACTAGGGCCGGGAGTTCGGTTCAGTGGCTTAAGTGACTGGCTTAAGTGACGAGGTTGTGAGTTTGATCCCCCAGTGCCACAAAAAAAAAAAAAGAAGAAGAAGACATTTTTCTTTCTTTTTTTTTTTTTTTTTTTTGCGGCACCAGGGATTGAACTCACAACCTCGCGCCTGCCAGGGCAGGCGCTTAAGGCACTGAGCCAAACTCCTGGCCCTAGTTTTTGGAGGCAGGGTCGCACTATGTAGCTCAGGCCGGCCTTGTACTTGCGTTGTAGCCCAAGCCGGCCTCAAACTCACAACGCTCCGCCTACCTCAGCCTCTCGAGTGCTGGGATTAAAGGCGTGCGCCACCACGCCCGGCTTTTTCTCTCTTTTATTTTTTTTATTTTTTTATTTTTTTTTCTCTCTTTTAAATGGAATGTTTTTAGAAAAATTTTAGGCAGCAAAATTGAACAGAAAGTACCGAGTTGCCGTTTGCTTACCCTTTCCCCCCACAACAAATACATCGTTAACATCCTGTACCAGTGTGGCATTTTTGTTACCATTGATGGAACAACATTGATACTATCATTCTCAACCAAAGCCCCTAAGTTTACACAAGGGTTCACTGTTTTTATTTAGTCTACAAATATACAGTGACATGTCTCTATCATTATAGTATCATACAGAACAATTTCGCTGCTATTTTAGAAACCTTCTGTCCTGTTACTCTTCACTTCCCTAAATCCTGTTTTCATATTCATTTTTCCTTCTCCTAAACCTCTGGCAACCACTCATCCATTTATTGTCTTCATAGTTTGGCTTTTGCAGAATTTCTCATTGTTAGAATTGGACAGTATGAGGCCTTTTCAGATTGGCTTTTTCACTACAGATATTAGGTTCCTCCATGTTGTATTGGTAGCTTGATAGTGCTGTGTTTCCCCTCCATAATACTCCATTGTATGGATATATCACAGTTTCTCACTATCTACCTACTAAAGAACCTTGATATTGTTGGTTGTTTCCAGGTTATAGTAATTATGGCAGTTATGAATAAAACTGCTATAAATATCCATGTGTGGGTCTTTTTGTGAACATAAATTTTCAGCTGGTTTGACGAAATATCAAAAAATTCATTTGCTGAGTCTCAGAATAAGAATGTTTAGTTTTGTAAGAAACTGCCGAACTGTTTTTTGTGTGTGTGTGTGGTACCGGGGATCATACTCTCAACCTTGCGCCTGCTAGGCAGGCGCTTAAGCCACTGAACCAAACTCCCAGCCCTATTTTTCTCGAGGCAGGGTTGCACTATGTAGTTCAGGCTGGCCTTGAACTCATAAGGCTCCACCTACCTCAGCCTCCCCAGTGCTGGGATTAAAGATGTGCACTACCACGCCCGGCTTGAACTGTTTTCTAAAGTAGTAAAAACACTTTGCATTTCTATCAGCAATGAATTATAGTTCTCTTGTTGCACGTCCTAAATAGTATTTGGATGTCATCAGGTGTGTAGTGGTGTCTTACTGTTTTACTTTGTAATTCCTTAATGGTATAATATTGGGTAGTTTTAATATGTTTATTTGCCATCTCTATTATTTGTAGGATATGCAGAGCTATTACCTGTTTTTTCTTTTTACACTTTCTAAAAATTTTATACTTTTTTGCCTTTAAATTTTTTTCATATACTGGTAAGATACATGTAATACAAAATTTACCATTTTAGCCTTTTTTTAGGGACGGGGTACTAGGGATTAAACTTGAGAACTTGCACATGCCAGGCAAGCACTCTATCACTGAGTTGTATGTCCAGGCCCCCCTTTTCACCATTTTAAAGAGTGTATTCATTTCAATCCCCAGTACCAGAAAGAAAAGAAAGAATATTCAGTGGCATTAAGTGCGTTAACATTGTTAATGCAGTGACTACTGCCATCTATCTCTAGATATTTCTCATCTTCAAATGAAATTCTGTATGTATTTATCCTCCAGCCCCTGGAAGCCACCATTTGATGCTCCATCTCTCTTTTTTTTTTTTTTTTTTTTTTTTTTTTTTTTTTTTTTTTTTTTTTTGGTACCGGGGATCAAATTCACAACCTCGCGCCTGCCAGGCAGGCGCTTATGCCACTGAGCTAAATCCCCAGCCCTATTTTTTTTTTTTTTTTTTTTTTGCGGCACCAGGAATCAAACTCACAACCTCGCACCTGCCAGGGCAGGCACTTAAGCCACTGAGCCAACCTCCTGGCCCTAGTTTTTTGAGGCAGGGTCGCATTATGTAGCTCAGGCCACTCTTGCGCTCGCGTTGTAGCCCAAGCCGGCCTTGAACTCACAACGCTTCTCCTACCTCAGCCTCCCGAGTGCTGGGATTAAAGGCGTGCGCCACCACGCCCGGCCCCAGCCCTATTTTTTGAGACAGGGTCTCACGATGCAGTTCAGGCTGGTTTTGAACTCACTTTGTAGCCCAGACTGGTCTCGAACTCACAACTATCCTCCTGCTTCAGCCTCCCAAGTGCTGGGATTAAAGGCATGTGCCACCATGCCCGGTGATGCTCCATCTCTTATAAATGTGATTATTTCAGGTTCCTTGCATAAATGCAATCATACAGTATTTGTCCTTTTGTGATTGGACTATTGAATTAGCATGATGTCTTCAAGGTTCATCTACATTGTAGCGTGTGTCAGAATCTCCCTTTTAAGCTTTGATATTATTCCATTGTTTGGATGGATCACATTTTATTCATTTATCCATTGATGGACAATTGGGTTGCTTCTGTAATCTTTTGGCTGTTGTAAGTAGTACTGGTATGAACATGTAGTAATTTTATGTTTAATTTTTGAGATCTGTGTTCTTTTTATAATGACATAATACTCTACTCTGATCTGGCTGCCTTCTTTCCTTTTTTTGAGGAGGGTGGTAGTACTCGGTATTGAATTCAGGGCCTTTCTACTGAGCTTTGGGGAGGGGGGTGCTGGGAATTGAGCTACATCCTCAGCCTTTATTTATTTATTTATTTTTTTGCAACAGGGTCTAACTAAGTTGCCTAGGCTGGGCTGGAACTTGGAATCTCCCTGTCTTTGCCTCCCAGAGTTATGAAATAACAGGTGTACATCACCATGCCAGCTACCTTTTAATTTTCCCTTTTTTGGAGATAGGGTCTACCTATCCACTGCAGGCTGCCCTTGAATTCATTGTGTAGTCCAGGCTTGTCTTAAACTCATAGAGATCCTCCTATCTCAGCCTTGCAAGTGCTGGGAATATAGGCATGTAGCACCTCTCCTAGCTACCATTCTTTCCTTAACCAGTGCTAAAATAATGGATATTTAAGTAGTCTCCAGTTTTTTGTGATTAGAAACATAGATTATAAACCATGGTAACTTCATATCTGTGGGATCTGTTTGAAGAATCAGTCCCCAGATGTGGATTGAGGTATGTGTATCATGAGTTTGATCCCTCGTACCAACAACAACAAAAAGAAGTATGTGTATCTATAATTCTGAGTTTTTTCAGTGCTGGGGATTGAACCTATAGCCCTGCTGTTTTACCCATTTAAAAAAAAGTTGTTTTCTTCTTTTGGGCCCTTTTTTCCCTCAGTTTTGTTTTGCTTTGAGTTTGAGGCAAGATCTTCTGTGTTGTCCACTGATCACAAACTACTCACAATCCTGTCTCTTCCACCTCCCAAGTAGCTGGATTAGAGGCATGTACCACTATGCCCAGCATTACTTTACCCATTTGCGGCTTGAACATGACTTTATATTTTGGGTAACAGTCCTATGTTAGATATGTCTTTTGCAAATGTTTTCTCCCTTATAGAGGGAACATTTGTAATTTTAATTAAATCTAAACCTGTTACATGTTCTTTTGTGTGTCTTCCTTTTGGTGTTATGTATGAAAAGTCATCAGTAAACCCTATGTCATTTTGATTTTCTGTGGTTCATTTTGTTTTTGAGATCGGATCTTGCTGTGAGACTGGCTTCAAACTCATAATCCTCCTGTGTCAGCCTCACAGGTGCTAGGATTATAGGCTTGTGCCACCATGCCTGGCTTTGATTTTTCTCCTATGTAAGTTTCCAAGTGTTTTATAATTCTGCATGTACATGTAGGTCTGTGATTCATTTCAAGTTAATTTTGATGACATCACATTTTTGCATGTATATATCTGGTAGTTCCCATATCATTTGTTGAAAAGACTTTTCCACTGAACTGCCTTTGCTTCTTTGTATAAGACCAGTTGACTATCTTTGTGTTAATACTTATCTGGGCTTCTTGTTCTGCTCTTTGCTCTATTTGTCTATTCTTTTGCCAGTGCCATGCTATCTTGTTTACTGTAGTCTTGAAGTTGAATAGTGTTGGTCTGAGAATGGGGTGAACTGGAAGCGATGGTAAGCTGCATCCTCAACCCTTTATGGTTTTATTTTGAGGCTGGATCTCTCTGAGTTACCTGAGAGACCTCAAACTTGGGAAGCTCCTGGCTAACCCTAACCCCCGCCCAACTCCTGCCCCCAGCAGGGGTTACAGGATGCAGCATCACTCCCAGCAGTGTTGCTCTGCTAACCTTTCTTCATTCAGTATTGCGCTAGCTATTCTGGGTGTTTTGCTTCTCCACAAAGATTTTAGAGTTGGTTTATTGATCTCCATGAGGCAAGTTTCTGAGTTTTTATTGAGATTGCTTTGAATCTATAGATTATATTAATAAAAATTTACATCTCATGGCTGGAGATATGGCTCAGTGGTATAGTTCTTACCTTGTGTACACAAGGCCCTGGTTTGATTCCCATCACCACAAAAAAAAAAAAAAAAAAGGAGAAGAAGAAGAAGAATTTACATCTCAGCAATATTGAGTTTTCCTATCCATAAACTTGAACTAGTTAATATATTTATTTTTTCTTTGAATTCTGGGCTCGTCTTAAAATCAGGATACTCTCCCAACTCAGCTTCCTCACTGCTGGGATTACAGGCGTGCTCTACCATGCCTGACTTTTTCATCAGTTTTGTTGCTTTTTTTTATAGACATATTTTTAGATTTGTAACCACAAGTGTTTTTGTTTCTCTGGTGCTAATATAATGCTTTTTTATTTTTTAATTTCAAATTTGCTGAAATACAGGAAGTTGACCTTTGTATATTTATCTTCTGTTTTAGTCCACTTTGTATTGTATCAGAATACTGAAGACAAGGAACTTCATAAAGGAAAGAAATGTAGGCCAGGCACGGTGCACACCTGTAATTGGAGCAGTTTAGGAGGCTAAGTCAAGAAGATCACAAGTCTGATCCCAGCCTGGCCCACTTAATGACTTCGTGAGACTCTGCCTCAAAATAAAAAACAAAGAAGGGCTAGGTGTGTAGCTCAGTGTGAAGATGGGATTCAATCCCCAGTAATGCAAATAAATAAATAAAACAAACAGGAGAAGTGGAGAGAGAGAACAGATTTATTTGGCCCATGATTCTGGAGGTTGCACTGTCTACACAACATGTACTTGGGTCTGGTAATATCTTCCTTGGCTATGTCACAGTATTGCAGAGAAGTGGAAGAGGAAACAGCACTGTGCTGAAGTGGCCAAGTGAGAAGCAAGGCCTCACTTGATTACTACCTGCTCTCAGGAACTTTCTACCCTTGTGAGACCCAGCGTACCTTATGAGACCAACTTTAATCTGTTCATAATGGAGGAGCAGCCTTGAGCTAGTTCCTTGCTACTAGGCTGTACCTTTTAAAGCTTCTATAACCTTAGCATTGCCACATTGGAACCCATGCTTCCAATACATGTCCCTTTTGGGGGTATACGCTTGCAAACTTGTTATAATCTCTTAATTTCAGGACTGTCCCCCTCCCTTTCTGTTATTTGGATAGTTCAATTAGACAACCATGTCATCTGTGAACAAAGGCAGTTTTGTATTTTCCTTCCTGTTTTATTCGAAACACGATCTCACTATATAGCCTCAAATTTGTAGTGATCTTTCTGCCTCAGAGTCCCAAATGCTCCTTCCTAATTGTATATCTGTTATTTCATTTTCTTGGATTATTACACTGGCTAGGAGTTCATTAGTGTTGAAAAGGAGGTGTTGAAGGACACACTCCTTCCTAGTGCTTGATCTTGGTAGTAAAGCATCTAGCATCTGATTTCTCACCATTAAGTGTGATATTAGCTGTGCAGCTTTTTTAGATGTACTTTATCAAGTTAAGCTTCCCACTATTCCTCATTGGCTGAGAGTGTTTATTTTATTTTATTTTATTTTTATTTTTATTTTTTTTTGCGGCACCGGGGATTGAACTCACAACCTCACACCTGTCAGACAGGCGCTTAAGTCACTGAGCCAAACTCCCGGCCCTGGTTTTTTGAGGCAGGGTCGCACTGTGTAGCTCAGGCCGGCCTTGCACTCGCATTGTAGTCCAAGCAGGCCTCGAACTCACTACGCTCCTCCTACCTCAGCCTCCCAAGTGCTGGGATTAAAGGTGTGCGCCACCACGCCCGGCTGAGAGTGTTTCTTTTAAATCATGAATGGGCATTGGGTTTTGTCAAATGCTTTTTCTGTATGTATCACTGAGCTTGTTTGATTCACTTTTTTAACCCGTTGTGATGTATTATAGTAATTGGCTTTGAATGTTGAACCAATAACTTTGCATACAAGAAGTAAATTCCACTTGGTTTTGGTACATTATTCTTTACATTATTAAGTTTAATTTGCTAATACTTTGAGAGTTTTACACCTTTGTTCATGGGAGATATTAATCTATAGTTTTTTTGTGTTTGTCTAGTATTAGAATTAGAATTGCCGGGCATGGTGGCACATGCCTGTAATCCCAGCACTCAGGAGGTTGAGGCAGGTGGATCCCTGAGAGTTTGAGGCCACCCTGTGCTTCATAATGAAACCCCGTCTCAAAAAACCAAAGGAGTGAAAAAAGAATTAGGGTAATGTTTGCCTCATCAAATGAATTAGGAAATATTCCTCTACTTCCTTCTTCTAAAATCAATTGTAATAAAACAGTATAATTTCTTTCTTAAGTTTTGTCAGTGTCTTATTTTTCTTGTTGCTGAAGATGAAATACTGGACACCCAAAGCTAGAGAAGGTAACATTTATTGTAGCTCACAGTTTATAGAAGTTTTAGTTAGTAGTTGGCTGGCCCCAAGGCAGGGTGCATGACAGAAGGGCATCACAGAGGAGGAACCATTGAGGCAGCAAAACTGCGAAGTAGTGAAGAAGCAGCAGGTGACTGACATTAGCAGCCTTCTTTCTGTCTGTTTTATTTTATACTTATATTTCTGTCTACACACCCTTAACAGGTACACTCACACCCAGGATGTGCCTTCCCATTATCTACACTCAGAACTATGCCAGACCAATCAGTGGACTTTTACACAGTAATTTAGTCATTTATTATTTAGTGATTTGTTGCTTAGTAATTTAGTAATCACACACCGTTAATCCTAGTATCAACACTCTAGATCCAGCTACCCCTGAAAACCCCCACCTCTGACCACATGAGGATTTGGGGAACTTCTAAACATAAACTGCAATAGTCAGCTTTCACCAGTGTAGCCATCTGGTGCTTTCTGTTTGGGAAAATTGTTAATATTGATCCTGTTACTTTAATAGCTATAGTCCTATTCTGATTATCTGTTTTTCTTTCCTTGTATAATTTTTGACAGATTATAGCTTTCTAGAAATTGGTCCATTTCACCTTGGTTATTAAATTTGTGGCCAAGAAGTTATAGTAGTGAGTGCATGCATGCATGCACATACTCATGTGGTACTGGGGGCTGAGCCTAGGGAATGCTGAGCCACATCTCAGTGATTTTTATTTTGAAACAAGATCTCACCGAGTTGCCCAGGCTGATCTGAAACTTTCAGTCTTTCTGCCTTATCCTCCTATGTAGCTGAGAGTATACAGGCCTGCTCTACCATGCCTGGGTGGTACCCCCCAAGCCCCAGTAGTTGAACCCAAGCAGGGACTTCTCATTGAGCTACACCCCAGCCCTTTGTATTGTTTTGTTTCCTTTGTTTTTGAGAAAAGTCTCAGTCCCTAAATTAACCTAGGCTGGCCTCCAGTGTGGTGAAAGCACTTGGCAGACATGAGCCACCACACCTGGCTTCATTTACTCCTTTTGAACCATAAAGAAGATTCATTTCTCAGTGACCTTAGTACATGCTAGCTTTGGATTTTTAAAGAGGTCAACTAATAGAATGTGCATTTTTACAGAAGGTGGGGCTTAGGGTATCTCCTAAGGGTAGAGATTGCCCCTAGTTTGGGTGAGGCCCTAGGTTTGACACCCAGCACTGCAAACAAGGTGGCAAAGAAACGTAATACAGTTTGAATGGTTAATAATCACCACAAGTACATTGTTTAATATTTTTATTCTGTTATATTTTGTTTTTTGGTACTGGGATCGAACTCACAACCTCATGCTTCCCAGGCAGGGACTTAGGCCACTGAGCTAAATCCCCAGCAACTGTTAAATAGTTTTAAATAAAACAAGTACAATAATCTCCCCATCGGGGAATACAGTGGACTTCAGGTTATGACCAACGTGACATAGGAACAATTTGGGTTATAAACGGAATTCTAGTTTTAACTTATGAGCAGAGTCTTGAGTTATGACCTGAATGCTGGTCTCATGTGCTTCCAGATACTCAGATACAGATTTAACCTGTAAGGAGGTGTGGAAGGAGCATTACAACATCCGTTCCTGTATGGGGTTAACTGAGAAATCCTGAACCACTGTCTCTGTAAGGACACTGACATCTGCCTATATACAGGGGAGAGACTTTGAAGGCTGTGTAGAGGAGCCTGAGCTGTCAGTTGACAACTTGAGTTGCAACCAGCCCTCAGGAACTAATTGAGTTAGTATGTCAAGGGTCCACTATGTCCCAAAGGCTTCAGTGGATTTTTGAAACTACTGATAATAGTGAACCCTATATATACAATAATCTTTTCTGTACACTCATACCTGCGATAAAATTTTAACTTAAAATTAGGCATAATAAGGCTGGATGTGGTGGTGATGCCTGTGATCCCAGCACTTGGGAGGCTGAGGCAGGAGAGTCACTCTGAGTTTTGAGGCCAGCCTGGGCTACAAAGTACAGTCAAGGCCAGCCTGAACTAATAGTGAAACCTTGCCTCAAGAAGACCAAAAATAGCACTTGGGAGGCTGAGGTAGGAGGAGCGTTGTGAGTTCGAGACTGGCTTGGGCTACAGTGTGAGCAAAGCCTGTCTGAACTACATAGTGCAACCCTGTCTCGAAAAGATCTAGGGCCAGGAGTTTAGCTCAGTGGCTTAAGTGCCTGCCTGGCAGGCGCAAGGTTGTGAGTTCAATCCCCGGTTCCACAAAAGAAAAAGACTTAAAAAAAAAATATATATATATATAGGCATAATAGAAGGTTAGCAATAACAAAATACTTTGTAAGCCGGTTGTGGTGGCGCACATCCTTAATCCCAGCACTCCGGAGCCTGAGGTAGGTTGGAGCATTGTGAGTTTGAGGCCGCTTTGAGCTACAACATAAACAAGGCTGGCCTGAACTATATAGTGCAACCCTGCCTCGGAAAAAAATAGGGCTGGAAGTGTGGCTCAGTGGCTTAAGCACCTGCCTGGCAGGCGCAAGATTGTGAGTTCGATCCCCATACCACAAAAACAAAAAACAAACAAACAAAAAATACTTTGTAGAATTTTACATTTAATAATTTTGGACCTCTTACCACAGGACTTCCTAATGAAACTGTTAGCAAAACTGGAGGATATAGAGGAAAGGGGAACTTAACAAGGACCTATCTCAATAAAAAAGGGGATGTAGCTCAATGGGAGGACTCTGGGTTCAATCCAAATTACCTTTAAAATAAGAAGAAGGAAGGGAGAGAGGGAGAGAGGAAGGGAGAAAGCAAGCAAGCTAGCAAGCTAGCTTTGGATGCCTTTACTCCCTTCAGTGTAGACCTATGAGTGGACTTGTTGAATTTTTGTATCTTCAACCTGTCACTTACTAGTTAAGCCTCGTGAATTGCTGCTTACATACATATAATCATTTAATAGCTGTTTAGTTCCCCTAATGAGTATGTATGTCTCCTTGTATAAGAGTAAAGCAGTAATGAAGACTACATTATTTTATAATTTTTTTTTTGTTGTTTTGAGGCAAGGTCTCACTGTGTAGTCCAGGCTGGCTCAGACTCATGGCCGTCCTCCCAGGTTGTACCTCAGCACCACCATGCCCAACATTTTTATATTATAATTTAAGTGTATAAACCGACAATTAAGGAACATTTCACTATTTAACTCACATCTGCACGTGTTTATACGGTACTTAAAGGTTGGTCAGATAGCTTTTTTGGCCATCAGTCATCATCTTGTTTGTGTAAATGAATGTTTCCTTTTAGCTGTTATTTATAGATAGATAGATAGATACATAGTGAACCAGAGCTTTGAGCAAGAGTTGGAGTATGATAAGGAGGATGAGTTTAGCAATGATATGCTCACTTAAAAGAGACAAAGCTAGAGGCAGAGTGCTGATTTGATTTAAGTAGTACCCATATGAGCCATTATAGGGCAGAAGGAGGAATGAGGACCTTTGCTTTGGTAATAAATAGTCTTACAGCTCTAAATGGTTTTCTGGTTTTTTGGTTTGTTTAATTTGTTTATTAAGATAATATCCATATATAAAATTCTTCCTGTCAAAGTGGTTTTAATAAAAAAAAGTGGTTTTAATATATTCACAAGGTTGTACAGTCATCATCGTTAATTTCAGAACATTTTTATCACTCTAAAACCAAACTGCAGAAGAAAGAAAAAGACAAATCAAGATATATCACATGCAGGTACAAACTCCCTATGATGAATATGATCATTATATATACTTAAATTGTACAAATAAACTTAATTAAATTTAAAAAACAAACTGTCTGTTAGCAGTCCCTATTCAAATTTTTCTACTCTATCTCACCATACCCTCAGCATCCACAAATCTGCTTCCTGTCTGTAGATTTGCCTGCTCTGAACAGTTCATGCACAGTGGTACTTCAAACTTAGTACTACTGCACAGGGATTCATGTACTATGTGGTCTTCTGTGACTGACTTCTTTCACCTAGCACAGTATTTTCTAGGTTCACCCATGTTGTAGGATGAATCAATATTTCATTCCTTTTTGTGGTTGGATCCTATTATATACCACATTTTCTTTATCTGCTAGCTAGATAATAGACATTTGAGTTACTTCAACTTGTCTGTTATGAGTAACACTGCTATGAACACATGTACAAATTTTTGTGTGGGCACATTTTCAATTGTCATATGTGTATATACAAGAGTGAGAATGCTAAAGATTTCAGTTTTTGACCAGAAACTCTCCCCGGGTGCATAGCCTGTGAGTCCCCAACTTGGAGTGGTATGATGTTGAGAACATGGGGTTCCTTACAGTTCAGATAGCCAGGTTTCAGTTCTGGTGCTGAAGCCTTCAGTTATTTACATTGCCATGCTGGCTTTTTTTTTTTTCCCCAGATATATAGAGGATTGAACCTAGGGCCTTTGTACTGAGCTACATCCCTAGTCCTTTTTGATTTTTTTTTTTCTTTTTAATTTGAGACAAGTTCTTACTAGATTGCTCATGGTGGGTTTGATCTTGTGATCTTATCTGTTAGCCCTCTGAGTGCTGAATTTATCAACCTACAACACCATGCCCAACCGGGGATTTAACTCAGTGGCTTGAGCACCTGCCTGGCAGGTGCAAGGTTGTGAGTTTGATCCACTCTACCTGCCAAAGAACAACACCGTGCCCAGCTGTTTGTTTTTTTAACCAGGTATTTTGGGGTACTTGATGCTGTGGATCTGGATCAATGTTTGTTATTTGTGTTTTGAACATATCAAGACCTAGGTGTTCAATTGACAGTTGAACAGTTAAGTTTCTTCCATATATTACATGTTCTGCCCAGAGCCAATCATTAAATGACATACTTACCGTTACTGTTTATGCACCCTTGTGTCGAAGGCGTTACAGCTGAAAGGTATAGGGTAGGGGATTTTTTTTTTAACTTCCATGTGTGTTACAAATCCGGAGCAATGCTGGTATGTTCAGTTGCCTACAAACTGGAGTATCATCAATCAAGAAGCATATTTACATTTGTTTTTGTCACATTTCCAGGTTTATTTAGGGCTCCTAAAGGCCAGAGAATATTAGTTTGGGCTCTTTGCCTAGAAAATGGCTACTCATGGCCCTTCCTGAGTACTTGAGATGAAAGGGACTTCCATTGTAAGGCTTTTTTTTTTTTTTTTTGGTACTGGGGGACGAACTCACAACCTTGTGCCTGCCATGTTAGGCATTTGTGTAAATAGTCTCAAGGTACTGTTGGGGTCCTGAGAAGGAATAAGGAAGTCAGTAGCTGAACAGACAAATTACCTGGGTAATGTCTAGCGAAGATAATATCAGCTGTTAATAGATTAAAAGGCCCATGTGGCGCACGCCTTTAATCCCAGCACTCGGGAGGCTGAGGTAGGAGGAGCGTTGTGAGTTCGAGGCCAGCCTGGGCTACAACACGAGCACAAGGCTGGCCTGAGCTACACAGTGCGACCCTGCCTCAAAAAACCAGGGCCGGGAGTTTGGCTCAGTGACTTAAGTGCCTGTCTGACAGGCACGTGGTTGTGAGTTCAATCCCTGGTGCCGCAAAAAAAAAAAAAAAAAGATTAAAAGGCCCATGAGAGCCTTTTCATTCATTCATTCATTCATTGGTTTCTTGAGACAGGATCTCACTGTGTAGTCCAGGTTGACCTTGAATTCATTTCATAGCCCATGCTGGCCTTGAATTCACAGCACTCCTCCTGCCTCAGCCTCCTGCGTTCTGGGATTTACAGGCACGCGTTACCACACCTAGCTCACCATGAGGGCCTTTTAAAATTTTGATTGATTGGTTGATACTGGGAAATGAACCCAGGGCTCCTGAGTTCCACTAAGCTATATACCTATCCCCCTGCCCTTTTTTAAATTTTGAAACTGGGGAAAAAATTAATTTTAAATAAATATAATTAAATAAATAAAATAAAATTAATTTAAATAAAATAAATTTTGAGTCTGGATGTTTTGCTAAATCATTGAGTTGCCTAAGCTAGTCTCGAGCATACAGTCTTCCTGCCTCAGCTTCCTAGAGTGCTGAGATTGCCAGCTTGAACCTCCACACCTGGCTCCTTAGTGTTTTTTTTTTTGGTACCGGGAATGGAACTCACAACCTTGCACTTACCAGGCAAACACTTTGTCCCAGCCGGGCATGGTGGCACACGCCTTTAATCCCAGCACTCGGGAGGCTGAGGTAGGCGGTGCGTTGTGGGTTCAAGGCCGGCTTGGGCTACAACGCGAGTGCAAGGCCGGCCTGAGCTACACAGTGCAACCCTGCCTCAAAAAAACCAGGGCCGGGACATCAAGAGAGAACTGATCCTCCTTCCGGAGTTGGGCGCTGCGCGACCCCGGGGGAGAACCAGAATGGGCCCAACTGGGCCCCAACTCGCTGGGCCTGCGAGGCACCGGCGCACGGGCTTGGAATCAAGGACATCATCCATATTCCCCGCCCCCCGCCCCCCCCCAAAGCAAGCTCCTGGCTATGAGGTCTGGCTAAATTGATGGCAACTAAGGTACATAAAGCAACTCAACGCTAGTGTTTTTTCGTAGATTTTGCAGGCCTCTGATCGGCACCCTGAATGTCTCTTTGCATGATGACAGTAGGCAATGTTGCAAATACGGGGGACTCTCTTCTGTCTTGTCTTCGAGGACCAATATGGTTCTCACCATTTTGCTTTACTCTGATCGTTATTATTTTTCTCTTTTTTTTTTCCCTTTATTTTATATTCTGTTTTTATTGACTTTGTTTTGTTTTGTTTTTGGTTCAATTCTACTACA
>RJWM01024736.1:0-30341 GCA_004363535.1 Dasyprocta punctata | reverse complement strand
GGAGAAAAACTGAAAACTTTCAACCTAAAATCAGGAACAAGACAAGGATGTCCATTATCACCACTCCTATTCAATATAGTTCTGGAAATATTAGCCAGAGCAATTAGACAAGAGAAAGAAATAAAGGGAATAAGGATAGGAAAGGAAGAAGTGAAATTATCATTATTTGCAGACGATATGATACTCTACATAGAAGACCTCCAAAGATCCATTAGAAGACTTCTAGAAGTAATAACCAAATTCAGTAATGTAGCTGGATACAAGGTGAACACTCAAAAATCAATAGCATTCCTGTACACGAACAACAAACTCACTGAGAGAGAAATAAGGGAAACCACACCCTTCGGTATAACATCCAAAAAAATGAAATACTTAGGAATTAATCTAACAAAGGAAGTAAAAGATCTATACAATGAAAATTACATTACTCTAAAGAAGGAAATTAAAGAAGATCTCAGAAAATGGAAAGATATTCCCTGTTCATGGATAGGAAGAACAAACATCGTGAAAATGGCCATTCTCCCAAAATTATTATATAGATTTAATGCAATCCCAATCAAAATACCACCTGCATACCTCACAGATCTAGAGAAAGCATTCCTGAAATTCACCTGGAACCAGAAAAGACCTAAAATAGCAAAGGCAATTCTGGGCAATAAAGGTAAGGCAGGAGGCATCACAATCCCTGATTTGAAACTATACTACAAAGCTACTGTGATAAAATCAGCATGGTACTGGAATCAAAACAGACCTGAAGATCAATGGAATAGATTAGAAGATACAGCCACAACTACAAACACACTTAGCCACCCCATCTTGACAAAGGGGCCAAACATGTACATTGGAAGAAAGATAGCCTCTTTAACAAATGGTGCTGGAAAAACTGGCTTTCTATATGCTGTAAACTAAAACTAGATCCATGCCTATCACCATGCACTAAAATAGAGTCAAAATGGATCAAAGATCTGAATATTAAAACAGAGACACTAAACTTACTAGAAGACAGGGTAGGTAAAAGTCTTGATGACATAGGAGTAGGCAGAGAGTTCATGAACAAAAATCAAACTTCACGGGAAACACTTCCCAGAATCAACAACTGGGATCTCATCTTACTTAAAAGTTTTTGCATGTCAAAGGAAATCTCCAACAGAGTGAAAAGAAAACCCACGAACTGGGAAAATATCTTAGCCAACTGTCCATCAGACAAAGGACTTCTATCTAAAACGTATAAAGAATTAAAAGAAATCAGGCCCCTAAAATTCAAGGACCCAATCCAAAAATGGGCATCTGAGATGAATATGCACTTCTCAGAGAAAGAAATACAAATGGCAAATAAATATATGAAAAAAATGTTCAACATCAATGGTCATTCGGGAAATGCAAATTAAAACAACACTGAGATTCCATCTCACTCCAGAAAGAATGGTCAAGGTTAAAAAATCAAGCAACAACAAATGCTGGAGGGGCTATGGGGAAAAAGGAACTCTTCTCCACTGTTGGTGGGAGTGTAGACTGGTGCAACCACTGTGGAAGTCAGTGTGGCGATTCCTCAAGAAGCTAGGATTAGAGATCCCATTCAACCCAGCTATCCCACTTCTGGGCATTTTCCCAGAAGAACTGAAAACATCATACCACAGTGATATCTGTGCACCCATGTTTATAGCAACATAATTTGTAATAGGTAGATCTTGGAAACAACCCAAGTGCCCATCAATCAAAGACTGGATTAAAAAGATGTGGTATTTTTATACAATGGAGTACTACTCAGCTGTTAAGAAAGATTGCATTGAGACTTTCATAAGTAAATGGTCATGACTTGAGACCATACTCATAAGTGAGATAAATCAAACCCACATGTATAAATACCATATTGTCTCCCTAGTATAAGAAACTGAAAAAATATGTATGATCCAAAATCTATAATAAATACTAGGTAAGGGTAAAAAATAGCTTGAAGAGCAAAAGTAATTGGGAAGGGAAAAGGGGGAAAGAGGAAAGGGAAAAGGAAAACATATAAATCTGTATATATGTATATATAAGATAACTAAAACGAACACACTGCTGAATGTATTCGTTATAGATAAAGAACAATTAATACTCATGATTAGATCAATTTTACATGTCTAATCAATAGATATAATGTAAATAACCACTTTGAAGATAACGATACGCAATATTACAACCATTGTCAAATTTCTATCCTGTTTTGTAAACCTGTAATGTTACTGTTGTGTATTTACTCTAGTCATTTGTCTCTTTTGCTTTTTGTCTTTGTTATATATGTCTTTTTTTTCTTAAATTAAAATAAAAAAATGAGTAAGAGGAGAACAGTATAAAAATTCAAAAATTGGTATGGAAATCACAAAGTTCCATGGCTGAAGGCATGACTGTGACCCATAATAGTTAATAATTATTCAGTACTCACAATTTTATGAATTTCCATTTGCATTTTACAGATTAAAAAATGCCAAAGGTTAAAAAGGTCAAGAATGGTAATGCCAATATAGAAACCTAGCTGCCTGACAGCAGAGTAAATCCTCTTAATCCTTTCATGTGTACTACCTACATTTAAGTCAAAGGAAGAGAAAACAATGGAGTCACATGTAGTAATAGTAAGGGAAGCACAGAAAGTATAACACAAAAAAATCAGTTTGCACTGGAGTGAAAGAATACAGCATGTACAGCAATACACTTTCCAAGGAACACAAAAAGACATGACTAGAATAGTAGGTCAAGGGGAGAGGGATTGACCTTGATACAGCCTGTGGGATTCTGTGTGAACAGGGGAGAGGATTCAGAAGTCCAGCAGACACTGGAAACCAATTTCACATGCTACAGTTTTAGTGGCACAGTACACCATTCACCTTTCTTACCTTGCCAAGACACTAAATCACTTATGAATTAGGAAAATACTGAGTACCCACATAATGTCAAGCATTAGGTGAGGTAGGAACTTTATATGCATGTCATTACCTCATTTCATCCTCATAATAATCTTAGCCCTAATTGCCACATTATCTGTTCATGAACGATTTCAGCAAGCAAATATAAAGGTAGAGTCATCCACACCCATTATCCAATCCATCAGCACATCCTGTTAGTTCAACCTTCAAAATATATTCAGCATTCAATCATTTCTCCTGTAAAATGGTCTTTAGTATTAAGGATTTCCCAATACTTGGAAGGATATTCATAGCACTGCCTTCAGTCTTCCTTCATATACCCTCAAATATTACCTTATTAACAAGTCTGAAAAAGACTTCTCATATATGCCATATTATCCACTTAAGTAACAAATTTTTATTGTGCTAGGCTCTATTCCAAGGGCTACGTGCAACAGTGACCAATATAAATAATCATGGCCTGGTTTCCTCCAAGTAGCCTAGCAAGGGACACAGGTCATTAAAAGAAAAACAGCAGGAGAGCTGCTGTAATAGAGGAAATGCAGGGTGCTACAGTGCAAACAAAGGACACTGAACCTAGACAAGGATTACAGAAGCTGTTTTCAGAAGTAACACACTGAAAATGAAAGATCGGCAAGGGTTGCTAAAGTGATGGGCTGGAGGAACACTGTGGGGAAGAATGAGTAGAGCTACTCACAAAGGTCACAGTAGGGCAGAGGCTGACAGGCTTAAGAAAGGCTAAGGCATGGTTAAAGAATGGAACAAAGTTCAGTAAAGCCAGCAAGATAGTGGAGGAAAAGGGAAAGAAAGTAAGTGAGAGATGAGATAGGGGATTTGACGCAGGTGTTACAAGTCACACTAAGAAATTTAGATTTGGGAGCTTGGCATGGTGACACACACCTGTAATCTCAGCTACCTAGAAAACTCAGGAGGATCACAAGTCTGATGCCAGCCAGAGCAACTTAGCAAGACCCTAGATCAAAATAAAATTTAAAAACTGGGATGTAGCTTAGTTGCAGAGTGTTTGTACAGTACAAACGAGACCAAGGGTCCAATTCCCAATATTGGGGGGGAAAAACGGGTGAGGGGTGAGCAGTGGAGCACTTGTCTAGCATATGCAAGGCTCTGAGACTGATTCTCAGCATAGGAAGAAAAATTAGGTTTTACCACAAGAAAAAGGGAAAGTCACTGGAAGATTAAGTGAAAACATGAGGTGCTGGGTTTTGCACTTTAGAAAGTTAATTGGCTACAGCACGGAAGTGTTAAGACTGGAGTTAGGGAGAATACCAGTAGGTAGTTATGAGACTGCTGCAATCCCAGGACAGTAACTGAGACCTAAACTGGGTGTGGTAGCATTAAAATTCAGAAGATATTTAGGAGACTGAATTGACCTTGTCTGTGGCTGACCAGGGACAGGTGAGGTGGTGAAGAGACATGAATTAAGAATGACTAGATGCCTGTCTGGGACTTGGATGGAAAGTTGAATATGGAGTAGCTTTTATATATTGATAAATTTCTCAAGGCAACAACACTTTAGAACTGTAACTTGTCAGGATCCAGAATCCAGGTCAGTTGTATGAAAAATACTTTTGTGCCGACATTTTAAATTTATACTTTTTCTTTTTTCTTTTTTGTTTACCACTGCATTTGTAAGTGCTCTTTGGATTTATAAACACAGAATGTAACCTTATAAAATGATGTAGGAGGAGGGAGGATAAACAAAGGACCTACTTAATCATAGTAGCCATTAGATAGCTGTTAAAAGAAGAGTCAAGTAATTTGGAATAATGAAAGCAAGACTAAGAATTGGCAGACTATTTTAAATAAAAAATCATGCTTCTTTCAAGTGGGATGTATTACTAATGAAGACATAAATTAATAAATTTTTGAAAATTTAAATACTTTGGAATTGCTATAGTTCTACTAAAAACTGCCTAAGGGTAATGTAATTGAAATAGCAAACCCCAAACTTCCAGACACTTAATACATGAAGTGAATTTGTAATTCACGCATTAATCCAACACCAATGCTTCTGCAGGGAAAGGGTGAGTTTTGCTCTATGCGATCATTAATAACCTTCTGCAGAAACTCTTCCATCTTCAACACATGACACCAAGTGAACCTTAGGCATCAATGACTGGTCAGCAGAAAGGGAGAGAGAATGGAAAAATATGATTACTTAGTCACACAGTATACATATAACTATAAGAGAAGGTGTGCACACAAAGGACAGGAAACAAGTTTTGGTGAATAGTTAGCAGTCTCTGTTACAGATGACAAAACTCTGGAGACAAGATATATAACTTATTTATCTTTGTACAGCCTAACAGTATGTTGAAGAAAATAAGTGTTAAGTGCTTACATGTAATTTTGTTGAAAAAACACTTTATGAAAAATTTCATAAGAGATCCACTTTACTGCATGAACTACTGCTAAAAGATTAATTGTGGAGTACTTAAATGGCAGGAAAAAATAAAAGATTGCTACAATGTTGACATATAGAAACTGCTCATTTCAACCTATATTATCCTTATTCACCAAGAAGATATCAAATATATTAGAGTAGAAGAAATTATTCCAAACTCTTAGTTCAATAAGAATTATGAATATATTTTATAGTACTGTAAGAATCTCAGTATCAGTGGCTTACATGTTTTAAATTTTCATGTCATCCCTTATTCGTATTTTTATAAAAAGCATGGTTGTTATTTTAGGTAATCCAAGTAGCGAGAACCAAAAAAAGGTCCAAATATGGAAGGTCTTCCTCAGCAACAAGCCCCATATTTGTAATCTGTTTCTCTGAATGGAAGCTTACAAATCATGAGGAAGTTCCCTATTTTATTAATCAGAGGTTATGCTATCATACTGAATAAACCCCTGAACTCTCAATGACCATCACAGCAACGGTTTTTCTTATTCATGTAAATCTAGTCCTGGTGAGGCAGCCTGCCTCCCCCTTATAATCTGTCAACTAGAACATAGTTTACAAAGTGGTCATTGCAAAGGAGGGGGGAAGAAAAAAGTATGTTCGCTCTTAACTGCCTTAGTCCCAAAGTGATATTTACTTTAGCTCAGAGTTCACTGGCCTAAATGCAGGACAGGAAATGTACAGGTACATGAGGTTTTTCAGTGATTATTTTCTCGACCACACGAAGACACGAGTTACCGATTTTTAAAAATCCAGTTTTTAGGACAATTCCTGTTATAAGGTTCAAAGTTGTATTCTGGATTACAAATTAATTTCTTGTGAGTTTAATAGTTCTAAAAACTTTGATAATCAAAATTAAAAAATTAAATTGTTGGGCTTACAAACCTACACTAATCTTTCTAACCTACTGCCTGACACTAAGGATATAGCAGCAAAAAAGGCACATCTGGTTCCTATCCTGACAGACCTTAAGAATCAAGTGAGTGACAGTGTTTTAAAAATTACAGAAAACCACATTATTAAAATTCAGACAAACTTGAGCTATAGGAGGACAGCAGAATGCTAGCCATATCCAACATGAGACTACCTAGTTTGGGGAAGGTTTGAGAATGAAGCAGGACCCAGAAGGACTTGACAGGCATAGCCGGAGGCCAAGCACGTTCCAGACCAAGTGGACGGCATAGGCTAACCATAGGAAGAAACGGAAACTTCAAAATTAATGATTATGTTTGATTTTGAATTTGGAAACTGTTTTAACAATTCTTTTGATTTCTCTATACCTGATTGCTGTAGCACTATTAAAACTGGATTTAAATAATTCAGGTTGATCCTAATGGATACAGTTTGCAAAACAAACTATAACTCTTTAATACTATTGTCAAATATTAGGTGTGCTTGAATATGGTTTGTCACCTCCAAAACTTATGTTGGTGTTCAATCTCCACTGTTAAGTATTAGGAGGGTGGAAACTTAAACTAACTATGGTGTTTGAAGGTGGAACATTTGGGAGTTGAGTAGTATTAGACAGTCATCAAGGTGCAGCATCTATGATTGAAGAATTTTCGCTTTCTAACAAGAGGGAGAGAGGCCAGAAGATACACATGCATACACATGTGGGTAGGTCTTGTTTCCTGTCTCTTGCCACAAGGTGCTCTGTCACACCCTGCCACTTTGCCAGCGGGACACTATCACCAGCTGCAGTCCCTTGATCTTGGACCAGAACCGTGAGCCAAAATAAACTTTGCTTTACAATTTACCCAGTCTGTGGTATTGTGTTTTTACCAGAAGAAAACAGGAGAAAGGAAAATTATTTGAATATAACTTTCCTTTGAGAACACTATACTATGTATGTGCAATTAGTAAACCATGAGTTACTTCATTGTATTTATATTGTGGTCTAAATTTAGTGGATCTATGAGCTAATTTCACATATTACAGAAAATTCTTGGATGCAACTTTACATATGAGTAAAATTCTTGGATTCAACTTTACATATGAGTTTGAAATTTAATATAAAAATACTCATTTTTAGCTGGGTGTGGTGGCGCACGCCTTTAATTCCAGCACTCGGGAGGCTGAGACAGGAGAATCGTTGTGAGTTTGAGGCCAGCCTGGGCTACAAAGTGAGTACAAGGCCGGCCTGAACTGTACAGTGAGACCCTGTCTTCAAAACATAGGACCAGCGATTTAGCTCAGTGGCCTAAGTGCCTGTCTGGCAGACGCGAGGTTGTGAGTTTGATCCCTGGTACCAAAAAAAACAAAAAAACAAACAAACAAAAAACCTCATTTTAATCACAAAATAGGATCTTGTCTTTCTCCAACTATAACACAGTCCTGTTTGGGACTTTTTTTTTTAGTATTTCTAACAAAGAGAAGGCACACAAATGGTAAGAACAGTCATATCATGAAAACTTTTTTGATTTTTTGTTTTTGGTTTTTTGTTCGTTTGTTTTTTGAGACAGGGTCTCGCTCTGTGGTTCAAGCTAGCCTTGAACTCATAGTGATCCTCCTGCCTCAGCCTCCAAAGTGCTGGGATTACAGGTGTGCACAACCACACCCAGCATAAAAGCTTTTTGGTGAGGTAAAATGATCACAACTCATCTGTAAGTATTTGTGTCATAATTCTCAACTTAATGAAGTACTAGGTGTATTGTTTCAAGTAAAAATAGTTTTTATCTGCTAGCCACTTCACAGCAATGTTATAAGAATAACTTTTTTTAATCTATGAATTTTACAATCAAAAGATATGGAAACTTAAGTCTCATTCTTGAGAAATAGGGTCTCAACAGCCATATTATTTTAATGGTTAGAAACAAAATAATTTGCAACAAGAACATATTTTTACCTCTCTCTACAAATAAAATGCACACATACTTCATGTACTTTGAAAGTAGTATTTTATACTCATTAAATGGCTAATTTAAAAATTGATTTTGTCAGCAAAACACAGGAGTTACCATTTTTCAAGGAAAGTAATCCTTCCCAGCCATAAAATCTTAGAAAATCACTTGCTTTCACTTCAAAAACTTTAAAAACCATTAGCCAAAATAACGACATTTTAGTAGAAAGGCAGATGTTATTGTTCCTTGCTTTTTCTCTAAACCATTTTCAAGTAGTGTAACAGCAGCCAACGTTTATTAGGCATCACCATGGTAAGCACTGTGCTAAGTGTTCTACATCCATAACTGCACCAGATCTTCACAACAGTCCTGTTTCTTAACCCTGTGTTTTACAAATCCCCATATCACAGGTGAAGAAACAGATCTCAACAAGTTGTAGGTACTTGCCCATAGACACTCAAGTTGGAAAGAGCTGAGATTCATTCAGTCTATTTCTAGAGCCCATGCTGGTAACCTTCCTTCCATCCTGCAGATCTCTGTAAACAAATACTTGTTATGCTAACATTCAAACTGTGGATTTCTGCTGCCTAAAAGTCTCTTGACCATTATCTCCAGCACCCCAAGTGGTAGGTCCAGGTGAAGCCTCTGCACAGAAGAAAGGTTGGCTGAGTATCTAACAGCAGTTCCAGCAGTGGGAAGATATCTGCATTACTTGGTTGAGACTACACAACTATGGAGGAGGATACTAAATAATGCAAGATCTGTCTACCTCTAAGATCAGAAAGAGGACCTTGAAGACTCCAACTTCTTTTCTAGAACAGATGTTGAAAGACCAAGAAAGGTAAAACAAAAGCCTCATTCTTCTCTAGCCCCAGTTTTGGAGGCCGAGGAAGCACTGTAATGTTTGCTGTATAGTCAGAAAGACCTATGTTCAGATTCTGGTTCCACTCCTTGCTGTATCTTTGATCTTGGGCTAGGAGTTAACTGTGAGTTGAGGGCATTATATCACATAGGGCTGTGGTGGCAAACCTATGGCATGTACACTGTAGCTGGTTGTTTGTTATCATTGAAAATCTAAAAGGTTCGCCATCACTGACATAGAGGCATAGTGAGTACTGAGACCAAGTAGGTCATTCTTGGGTCTCGCTCTCTTTATGTTTAAAAATGGTGGGACTAGAAAATCTTTAAAATCTCTTCCTGCTATAAAATCTTACAAAGCTTTTCCTCATTTTCAGTTAAAAACTTCCAAAGAGTAAGAGAATTCTACTAACAACTTTGATGTCACTTATTCCTTGCTTTCTTTTAAACTGGAATATTAGAAAAATAGGATATGTCTGGAAAATGTTCAACCTACAAATAAGGAATTTAGCAGTTATTGAAAAATAACTGTAGCTGGTTATTCACTTTATTATGAAAATTGTTGCTGTAGATACAACTTTTAAAGGAAAACTTTATAAGATTGGCTATAAGTGATCTGAAATGACACAACATTAATTCCTCATCATGTAGAAGTCAGTTTATCTTTTCTTCTTTTTTCAGTTTGGTTAGTTTGGTTGCAAGACAGGTTCTGTCCGGGGACATTTGCTATAAAGAGACAAGCAGGATCTCACAGGAATCCTGAGGCAGATATTGCTGGAAGAGGAACTGAAGGGCCATCCCACAGCATCCATGTCTCTTCTCATTCAATCCACTCCCTTCTCTAAACAAAGCAGCTCTCTGTTTTGATGGTAGTTTCAGTTTTTCATTACATCTGACTAATGATTGTGACCTGCCAATGCATCCCCTCCATGTCATACTCTACCTGGGGTACTTTCAACCTGGATTTTAGGTGTTTTATTTCTACATATGAAATTCTTTGCAGGAACTGTCCACACAGATTAGATTCCTCAAAATGTTCTCAAAAGGTAATAACCACTGTGCTTCTATTATTATCCTTTATTTTTTTTAACCCAGCAGCATGTGACCTGGAGACTGAGACATATGAACTGAACAAATGATTCTATATAATAAATATTTTAAAAGTTTACATTCCCTCTTATAATGTCACTAAAAAATATAAAACAAGTTCTTTTACAAAAAATTTCCCTTCTCCACCAAATTGCTTCTTCCCCTTTCACAGAAGCCATCTGTCTATATCCATGGGCAGAACTGTGTTCTGTTTCATGATACAGTACCTTTAGTTTCTACTAAAAATTCTTGTAATCATTCAGACTTCCAACAGAATAATAATGATGCTACGATTTATGGATCTTTTAGTAAGAGTGAGACAGTATTCTGAAGACCTGATATTAACTACAGCAATTTCAGTTTTCAAAAAAACATGATAGAGAATCTAGTACTTTAAGACAAAAGTGAGATTTAGGAAGACTGCATCTTTGCCTGAGGTTACAAAGTCGCTGAGTGATAGCTCAAGTCAGACCTGAGCCCTCTTTCCCTGAAGTCTGTGCTCAGGTCTTACTGGCCACACAAAACTGCCTCCCAGCAAGACAAACTCATAACCAAGGAATATAGCAGCCGTCAGTCCAGGGACCCTCAGGCAAAAGAAAAGCAAGTGATGAAAGCTGTTCTTCTAAATCATCATCAAAAAACGGATTGTTCAGTTAAAATTAGATCTTTATCCTTGTATTTATATAAAAACAAATTCCAAATTCATTCCCAATTTAATATAATAAAACTATGGAAATAACAGAAAATATGTATAAGTGAACATTTTCATAATCATGATGGAAGGGTTTTTATAGACATGATATAAAACCCAAAAGTCACTATACACAGTAAAAAAGACAAAACAAAAAACATTTCTAGCTTCTATAGCAGAGGAGTAATATTGACAAAGGAATTTTTTTCTTTTTTCTTTTTTTTTTTTGTTTTGAGACAAGGACTTGCTATGTAGCCCAGGCTGGCCTTGAACTCACAACACCCTCCTGCCTCAGTTTCCAAGTGCTGGGAATAAAGGAATATTAAAGTCAAAAAGAATACGATAAATAATAAAAAAGTATAAAGACAAAATTTTGAGACTATAAATAGCTAAAATATCTAGGAAAAGATGTTTTACCTTACTAACAACCCAGGAATGTAGAATAAAATAGTAACATTCTATTTCTTACCTATTAGATTAGCAAAGTTATTTACAATCACAAAATCTAGTGTTGAAGGGACACGGTTAAATAGGAGAGTAATTTAGTATCAGATATCAAAGAGTATTACAATGATTAATGTGTGCGCACACAAACAGCTTAACAATTGTAATGTAGGCAGCTGTCCTACTGAAATGCTAGCCATGTATGTAAAAATATACGCACAAGAATACTCACTGAACATGTGCAGAATAACAAATCATCACAAATATCGGCAATAGAGGAGTAGAACAATTATATGCAAAGTGAAAAATCATACAGCTGTTGGAGTGAGGCAGAATTCAATACACTCACATGGAAAAAGCTTGAGAACACATTGCATTAAATGGAAAATAAACCATGATATACATTATGGAACATTATTATGTCTCTTTTTGTTTTTAATTTGAAATTATTTTCACACATACAATCACTCTCCCTTTCCCACTCTCCCCTTCACCCTTCCCTCCTCTTCATACACTTAGGTAGTTGGTATGGACACTCCAGAAAGAAATACACCAAACTCTGGGTGTTTACTTTTGGGGAGTAGGGTTGGTAGAAGGGAGGAAAGGAAGGAAATTTCACATTTCACTTCATTTACTTCTGATTATTTGCTACTAGCACGTTTTTATTTTAGTAATTTAAAAATCGGGATAAAAGGTAAACTAAAATTAAAAACAATGAAAGATTTAAAATTTAGACCAGAAGGTTTTACCTAAAGAGTAACATATTCTTTTATCGAAACTGTGGCTTATGTAAAATTTTTGATATTACAAGTACTTGTTGAGCTTGTTCAGCTTTGTGTACACTTTCTCATCCAAATGAAATACTATTCCAACAAAAACTTCCATAATACAGTACTTTACAACACTGGGTATTTCTTGTTTTGGGATGAATTTTTTAAAGTTAGGCCACACGTTTATATGCACTGTTTTGAAACTATTGGTATTTTTAATTGCTGGGCGTGATTGAAGTTAACTGCTTCCTTAATATAGTACTCATTTCACAAATGGCAGAGGATGTTAAAGTGCTATGAAAATCTTTACTTTCTTACTTTATTCTGGGAGTTGACTACTCTAGTGAGAATATATATTACCTAAAGAATTTTAAGGTGACTTAGGGATCTTGATGATCTCTTCTCTTCTCTTTTCTCTTCTCTTCTCTTTTCTTCTCTAAATGCTGGCTAGCTGCCCCTTCCCATCTGCTCCCAAAGAACTTTGTGCATACCTGTACTTCCACAGAACCCAGCCATACTTTATTGGACTTGCCTGTTTATTTGTCTTCAATCAGCATCCCCTTTCCACCCACTTAGCACAAAGCCTAGACTGGAAGTCAATAAAAGTTTTGTTGACATGAATGAATAAATGCTTTTAAGACATATGAGAAAAACTTAGAGGGATACCTTACTTACAGCAGCCAGCTTAAATTGTAATTCCAAAAAGAATAGAAGTGTAAATGTTTAGTTCCAAATGAGTAAATCTGTAGCTTGAAAAGTTATTTATACAAAAATGTGAATCCCTTCAAATTTCTGTTATTTAATAAAAATGAACACTGAATAATCTATATAGCTGATCCCACACACTGAAAATTCCTGATTTAGAATACTGCAGAAACTATACTTCCTATCCACCTGATGATAAAAATTGTTACAGGAACAGAAGACAACTAGTTGGTACTAACTGTAAACTAACCTCATGAACATTAAATCATCTTGAGAAAATAAGAAAAAGTGCAATATTTGGTTACATATTTCTCATGCTATTTCATGATTTCCTGCCAAATTCTCATATAATCATAGTTGGGAAAATATATACATACATTTTAATGTTTCTAAAACTCTATATAACTTTGTTAGGAAGCATGGGAATGTAAAATGGCATAGCCAGCTGTGGAAGACAGTAGGACAGTTCCTCAAAAAAATTAAACACAAAATTACCATATGGTCCAGCTATTTCACATGTAGATATATGCCCAAAAAGAACAAAGGCAGGAACTTAAAAAAAAATTTGCACACTCACATTCACAACCATAAGGTGGGAACAATTCAAATGCCCATAGATGGATGGAGGAAAAAAAATGGTACATACACATAGTGCAATACTATTCACTCTTAAGGCATGAATTTCTGCTACCTGCTACATCATGGATAAACTTTGAAAATATTATGCTAAGTGAAAAAGCCAGATACAAAGGGATACATGTTGTATGATTCTACTTAATATGGAGTACACAGAATAGTCAAGTTGATAAAGACAGAAAGTAGAATGGTGGTTACCAGGCGTCAGGGGAAGGGGAAAAAAGGGTTATTACTTAATGAGTATAGAGTTGGGATGATAAAAAGGTTTTTTATATTGATAGTGGTGATTTTGCACAAAATTGTGAATGTACCTATGCTACTAAAGTGCTAAACTATGAAAAATGGTTTAAATTGTAGATTTTGTTATGTATATTTTACCGCAATAGAGAAATAGGAAGCATTTCATTATTTTTAAAAACTTCTCTATATTTGTAAACCTCCAATCTTGTTAGTCAATACATACACAGTCACATGTGTACGAGAAACACAGAGAAAGACAGAGAGAGAGAAACACAGCAGGGGGAAAAAAAAGACACCACTAAGTTTAAAGACAAACTAGAATCCACAGCCCACAAAGCAGATGGTCAATGACTATGTACACAAGGAATTGTCTTTTATGCCAAAGTAATGAGGGAAAAGCTTAAACACACACTCTCTCTCTCTTTCTCTCCCTCTCTCCCTCTCTCTCTCTACTTTAAGCAGACGAATATTTTCAGAAATCTGATTTACAGGTAAAATATGATGCCTACCCTTATTTATGAATCATATTTTTATGAAGGAAAAAGGGGCAACATTGTAAAGAATCGAGAATTAACTCTTACTGAGTTGGAACCAATACCACTGGTGAAAGCACATAACCACAAGCCACTAACATTGGGCAAAGAAGGAAGCACTGAGAATGAGGGAGGCAAAAAGCATGCTGGAAAACACTTTGCGTTAAGGCCCAAGTGTACAGAGCCGATGAGGAAACCAGTGCCATTAATGTTGGGGATTATTTTCCAGAAAAGTCAGCAGTAAGAGGTAATTGTTTTAGGTAAGTATATTAGATTGTTTTTATTCTCTAGTTGTATCATAAGGAGAAGCCAGAAAGCAGGTGTAGACAAATCAACCAGAGAATGAGGTCCCCTTGGCAGTGCCATGCCCTGTTCCAATGCTGGCTTTAATTCTGTGCTCACTTGTTGGGGGAGGGGTGTGTGAAAAGGAGAGGGAGATGGAGGGAAAATGCCATAAAGCCAGTGCACAAAATTATTTCATATCATTAAAAGTGTAGGAGTGTTAACTTATTCTGAGTTCTTGTTTTGTGCTAGGAAGCAAGGTGACTCTCTATGTGCATTTCTCTCTTTTGTTCTGTTCTATTGGTTCTGTTGGTTTTGTATTTTTACGTTTCTGTTTTGCTGCTATGGAAACTGAGGCACATACAAGTTGGGTAAACATCCCTAAAGCCAGGGTATTACTAAATGACAAAGTGTGTGGAGGCAAACCTTGGGACTGACTCCAATGCTCACGATTTAGTCACTGAGCTGCACCGCCACAATTCCACACAGATAGAAGAAAATAAGTTAGGAATAAAAATGGAAATGACGGAAACAAAATATGCTATGGTGCATGCCAAAATAAACTACAAAACATTTACTTTTGAGATGAGATCCTGAAATAGTAGCAAAAAACAGTCTCCTAACAGGGAGGCGTCAGCAGGCAGGGGAACCTGGAAGTTAGCTAAGGGCCATGCTGAGCACTCAGGCTGCTTTCTCCCTTCTCTGCCTTATTTTGCAGGGGAGGGGGAAGCAGGTTTTATCTGTATATCATACACACTCATTTTTAAATGGATGGGTAAAATTTATGCCTAAGTCAAAACTTATTTTTTCTACTTTGAAATATACAGTATTCTACATAATAGAATATATTCTATGTATTATTCCATATATATTCTATATACTATATTCCATATAATATTGTCTATATTAATCCTAGAAATATAGGTTTTGCAGCCACACCAGAGGCTGTGCCCTGGTTGCATCACTTTCTAAAACTGGCAGCCTGGGTCTCATGCTCTTCAAACAAATAAGGAAATGAGGATAGAGACATAGTCATGGGAATATATGTTTTGTGCAGTAAAGTGGAAACAAGAAGTGCCTAGCATAGGACCTGCCACAGAAAAGGTCTCTTCATCCTCCCTCCCCATTAATCAAATAAACATACATTTCTCCTCAGATGAAAACAGTTGGTTAGAGTTATTCTAACTAGCATATTATCAAACTTTTCAGGTAACTGAGGCTTAGCCCTACAATCACATCTAAAGTTAGAAAAGCAAAGGTCTGACTGTCTTCTATGAATACAGTGAATTGATTACAGTATCTTTAGCTTTCTTGAAACAAATTTTACTTTATTCACCATAACTGTGTTCTATATAATGAGGGTAAATGGAGAAAGAAAATTAAACCAAGATATTTGTCATTAAAGAAAAAGTCTCTATCTAACAAAAATATGCAGGATATTTGAAATGGCATTTATCACAACATGATATTGAACATAAGGAAAATACTAAAACTGGTTATCAGCATGGTTCCCCAGGAGCTGCTATCATTGGATTAAATTCAGGATAACCATGAGAGGGAAGGTGGAAGTAAATCTCTGAAGAACAGCAGAACATGAAGCTGACAAAAATAATGCTGCAGAGATATAAAAAGATGTAAAAGACATAATAAAAGATAATTTTGTACTATTTGTGATACAAGGACATGTTTTTTTAAAATCATGAGGACATTTCTCTAAATATATATATATAGAGAGAGAGACAGAGAGAGTGAGCGAGAGAGAGAGAGCGAGCATCTGAGTAGTTAAACACAAAATATTAAGAATGGTTATCATTAAATGGAAGAATGACAATTTTTTTCCAAGATCTATTTTCTGATTTTCCACAAGAATAGGGTAAACAAACAAACAAACAAAGTACATAAATGTAAAAAACAAGAAAAGGTGAAATTTTTCTAAATCTGTGGTGAACAGATACGAGAAATAGTGTTACAGATTAAAAAGAAAACAGACTTTGGCACAGTACTAAGCAGCAATTTGACAGAATGCCAATCTAATCAGCAATATTTTGAAAATTCTGCTGAGGAGAATAACATTTTTTGAAGCATATGATATTTACTTAGAGGAAAAAGAATAGCTTTTTGTTATTTTTTTTTTTCTGTGTTAGATCATGCTGAGTCTTTACTTTAGGAAACCTCTGAAAAGTATCCTCTCCTAATGGCACAGAGGTAAGTCCTCACAGATGGAATTTACTTCTTTTTTGTTCTTACTAATTTGTGAACACTGCTTAGAGGAACTCAAGCTGCCGAAGCAGTGTTTTCAAATAATGAAAGATTTAGTAACCCCATTAAAATGTCTGTGAAAGAAGAATATGATCACCAGGTTTATACTGATTTGTTTTTAGAATGGTTTAGAATCACTTACAAAGTAACATATCCTCAAATCTGAATAAACAGGGCCAAACACACACACACACACACACACAAAGTAATTAGTGATGTGACACAGAGCAAGTAACAGGAATTGTGTGCAGTAAAAATACTGTACAGCATTATATTTACTAACTCAATTTGTGCTCCAGAGAAATGGATTGCCTTTCTACACACCTAAAAATAATTTATGTTGGGGTTTTTGTACTTAGGTTTACATACTGTTCTTAAGTAAATATTTAAAGTTCACAGTGACCTACTGCTCTCTTTTCCTGGAATTTGAACAGCCTAGTCAGGTAACCAAGGATGCCATTATCATTACACATAAGGGAAAGGTGATTTTCACCATCTCCTTGCTTTTTCCAGATGAGATAATGTAATCCTCAACTCAGTTCAGCCACTTACTGCATGTGTGATTTTGGGTAATCATCTCACTAAGCTTCTGCAGTCTTATGTATAAAGTGGAGGTAATTATCTTCTATGTGAGGTTACAAACAGTCATTAAATAAAGGTACAAAGGCATGCAGCACAAGGCCTAGCAGGAAGAAAGTAGTCAAAAAAGTCATACCTACTCCGATTTAAATTCTACCTCCGCCACTTCAAGCTTCCTGAACTTGAGCAAGTTACACCTCTCTTTGTTTCCTCAAGGGCAAAATGGAGATAATTTAGGGGACCGACCTCAGTAATACTGTTCAGAGTTAATTCACATAAAGTACTTACACTGTGCTTGACACACAGATCTTACATGAGTGTTAGTTGCTACCATTAAGTCCATGATGTGAGCAGAGTGGAATCCAGTTAGTACTTCCAAGTGGCTCTTGATTCTATTTTCCTCTGCCCACATCCTGTCTGGAGGACACTCAAGTTTTTTTTTTTTTTTTTACATCTAACATCGATTAGGTGAAATGCCTAACACATAGTTGGCTTTTCATAAATCTTTCTTAAAAAAATGAATGAAATTCTTTCATCAACTCAGTCTCTATATTTTTCTTTTGCAGGTGGCATCTGAAGTAACTTCCTGCAATTTCCCAGCCATGTCTAAATGTGCTCCACAACATACACTTAGTAAATGGTAACAAATAGCATATATGACAATGAATATTAAAGGGTAAGAGATCTCAATAATAAATAAATCCTCATTTTATATCACTACACCAAGATGGCTGTTTACCAACATAAACAGGGCCAAAAAAAGTATTTTTTCAAAGTAATGATACACTAAATAAAGTATCAGTGGCTATATATTTTGAAGTGTTCAGCAAAATAAAAAGATCAAATATAACTTATAGCTCCCAATATTCTTATAGTTATTATTTCGTACATCAGAGTTTAAGCCTGGTGCTTTGCCTTATTTTCTAAAACTGTATTAGGAAATTAAAATTAACTTGCGGGCTGTGACAAACATTCATGAAAAGAGCAAAGCAAACTAAAAAATGGATGTGCAAACTAAAGGCAGCTGCATGAAAAATGGTCAGTTTCACTAATTTTTATTGACGAGAAAAAAGCATGTTTTATTTTTGTCAATAAAATTTTATTCATGGAATTTTCACTCGTTCTGCCTCCTTTACTACACAGCAAGGTCAGTCTATTTTTTCTAAGGCTGAAGTTCAAGCTTTATCTTCAAAACAGTCTTTTTAAAAAGTAACTGATGCCCTGTAATCCCAGCATTCAGGAGGCTGAGGCAGGAGAAGTTGGAGACCAGCCTGGGTTACAAAGTGAGCTCAAGGCCAGCCTGAACTGCATAGTGAGACCCTGTCTCAAAAAAGAAACAAAACAAAACAAAAACCCCAAAAAACAAAAAGAACTGATGCTTAATCCAGTTATTGGCCCAGAGTTTTTAAAATTTGGATTACTTTAACACTACCTGAGTTATGGACAGAGTGATGACAATCTCAAAATTCTCCACTGAGGAGAAATGGTTCTAACTTCTTCAAGCAATTTGTTTAGGATCTGTTTTTAGGGCAGCTGAATCTTCCTGGTTCTCAATTTCTGACAAACTTCTCAAAACATGAATGATTTTAGATCATATTCCTTCCTAAGTTATCACACTCAGGAATAGCACAGATCTATGGGATATCTCAATGCCTAAGGTTTAAAAACATGTTATGTCTTTCTTACTTTTTGTTAACTGTCTTACAGTTTCTTCCCACAGACCTAAGAAGTAGTTTTGTGAGTAAAGCGAAACCACAGTTACTCTATAAGGTGCTTCCAATGATGTGCCACATGGCACATTTTAAACTAAAGCAAATGTAAAGAATATAGGTTACAATGGACATGGAGGCACACACCTGTGATCCCAGAACTCTTCGAGGCTGAGGCAGGAGGATCACAAGTTCAAGCCCAACTTGGGCAACTTAGCAACTTACCGAGACCCTGTCTCAAAAAAACAAAACAAAACAAAACAAAACAAAACAAAACAAAAAAACACTTAAAAATGGGCTGGGATGTAGCTCAGTGTGATACCTCTGGGTTAAATCCCCAGTATGTCTCAACCCCTACATACACATACAAAGTTATACTGTATGATACAAGAACTCATTGTCCTTTAAAATGCAAGTAACTCTTAACTCAGGTACAAGTTAACAACCTGAGTTACTTGATTGAGTTTTTATTTTAAGAAAATGATTTTTAGTGGTACATTTTAGGTATACATAATGATCACATTCATCATAGGGAATTTGTACCTATACATGATATAACTTGATTCTTTTCTTTGTTCCCCATTCCCCTCCCCTCCTATCAATCCCTCTTCCCTCCTTATTTACAAAAGCTTTGTTTACATTTTTCCTTCTTTTCTCATTTACTTTATTTTTCCCTCCTCCTTTCCCCCTGCCTCATTCCTGTTCCCTTCCCGTTTGAACATTCTCTTCCTATTTCACAGTATCTATTATACATTTTGGTCCTTACTTACATTTTTGGTTTCTAACACAAGAGAAACAATGTAGTATTTACACATGTATGACAGATTTATTTCACTTAAAAGTATGGTCTCAAGGTGCATCCATTCACCTAGAAATGTCTCAAGTTTATTCTTCTTTATGGCAGAGTAGTACTCTATTGTATAAACACCCCCACATCTTCTTCATCCATTCACCAGTTGATGGGCATTTGGGCTGTTTCCAAGATTTGTCTATTACAAACTATATCATTATAATCATGGGTATGTATATACATCACTATGGTATGATGCTTTTAATTCTTTTGGGAAGATACCAAGAAGAGGAACAGTTGGGTTAAATGGAACCTTTAGTCCTAGTTTTTTGAGGAATCTTCAAACTGATTTCCACAGTGGTTGTACCAGTCTGTACTCCCACCAACAGTGGAGAACAGTTCCTTTTTCCCCACAGCCCCACCAGCATACATTATTGGTTGATTTCTTGATAATATTCTTTTTGGGGATGAGATGGAATCTCAGCATTGTTTTAATTTGCATTTCATGAATCACCAATGATGTTGAACATTTTTTCATGTATTCATTTGCCATTCCTATTTCATCTGCGAAGTGTCTGTTCATTTCCGATGCCCATTTTTGGACTAGGTCTTTAAATTTGGCGGGGGGTGGTCTGATTTTTTTTTTTTTTTTAGTTCTTTATATATTCTAAATAGTAATTCTTTATCTGAGGAACAACTGGCAAAAATTTTTTCCCACACTGGGTTGTCTCTTCACTCTTGGTACTTTCTCTTGCCATGCAAAAAGTTTTTTAATAAGACGAGATCCCAATTGTTGTTTCATTGTGATAGTTCCTGTGTGATCGCGTTTTGTTCATAAAGTCTTTGCCTACATCAATGTCCTCATGAGTTCTACTTATTCTCTCTTCCAGCAGATTTAATGTTTCTGTTCTAATATTTAGATCTTTAATCCATTTCAATTTTAGTCTAGTGCATGGTGAAAGATATGGGTCTAATTTTAATCTTAGGCATGTGGAAACTCAGCTTTTCTAGCACCATTTATTAAAGAGGTTATCTTTCTTTCAGTAAATGTGTTTGGCAGCTTTGTCAAATATAAGGTGGCTGAGTGCATTTGGAGTTGTTTTGGCATCTTCTAATCTGTTCCATTCATCCTCAGTCTGTTTTGTTTTGTTTTTTTCCAGTACCATGCTACTTTTATCACAGTAGGTTTGTGGTATAATTTCAAGTCAGGGATTGTGATGCCCCCTGCCTTGCCTTTGCTGCCCAGAACTGCCTTTGCTTTCTAGGTCTTTTCTTGTTCCAAATGAATTTTAGGATTGTCTTCTCTAGTTCTGTGACATATGCTGTTGGAATTTTGATCAGGATTGCATTAAATCTGTATAACTTGGAAGTACAGCCATTTTCACTATATTGGTTCTTCCTACCTATGAGCAAGGGATATCTTTCCATTTTCTAATATCTTCTTTAATCTCCTTTTTCAGAGTACTGTAGTATTCAATGTAGAGATCTTCTATTTCCTTTGTTAGATTGATTCCTAGGTATTTCATTTTTTTAAATGCTACTGTGAATGGTGTTGTTTCCCTAACTTCTCTCTCAGTGAGTCTGTTATTCCTTTATAGGAATGTTACTGATTTTTGAGTGTTGACTTTCTATCCAGCTACACTACTGAATTTGGTTATTAAATCTAGAATTCTTTTGGTGAAGTTTTTGAGGTCTTCTATGTAGCATATCATGTCATCTGTAAATAATGATAATTTAACTTTGTTCTTTCTTATCCTTATTCCTTTTATTTATTTCTCTTGTCTAACAGCTCTGGCTCATGTTTCCAAAACTATACTGAGTAGGAGTGGTGACAGTGGACATTCTTGTCTTGTTCCTGATTTTAGAGTGGAAATTTTCAGTTTTTGTCCATTTAGTATGATGTTGGCTGTTGGTTTGTCATTAACTCTTAACTCAGGTACAAGTTAACAGCCTAATTTACTTCACCAAGTGTTTTTGTTTTACAAAACATAATCTAAAACTTTCCCAAAGGACCTTTATAGGATGCTAAAGTAGTGTGTGTATGGCACTGCCTTGAGTTTTGGGGGGAATAATTGTAAACCATTTACAGTAACAAGTTTCCTCAGAATTAAATTTGTATTTCCAGCCTGGACTTCTATTCTGTTCCTCAAGATCATATATCCAATTTGCCTCCTTAGCATTTTCAACATAACATATTTAACTGAGCTCCTGATACTGCCCTGAACCTGTTCCTGCTTTCCACGCCCCATCTTTGATGTGCTACCATTGTTTATCTTTTTCTTTTGAGCAATATTTAATCTTTAAAATACATCAGAATCTGATGACTTTTCACTACATAACACCGTGGTTCACATCATCATTGTCACTCACTTGGGTCATTACTGCATAGCTTCCTCAACAGTCTCCCTGGTTTTGCTATGGCCTCCCCCTTTAGTCTGTTGTCAAAACAGCAACCAGATGGATTCTGTTAACGTTTAAGTCATATCGTGTCAGTCTTCGGCACAAACCCTCTGACAGCTTTGCAATTTAGAAAAATGTCAAAACTTCCCACCAGCTTTTCTGACTCTCATCCTCCCACAGTTCTGACTGCATCTCCTACTCTCCTCCTCATTCACTCTGCTGTAGCCTGGCACATATTAGACACCTGATAAATGTTTGCTGAATGAACAAATGAATGACCTTCTCCAAAGTTTAATATTTGACATTATGTGCAACTTGATCAATATTAATATTAAAAGAGAGAGAAGTTTACGAATTGTCACCAAATCAGTAGGTACTTTGAGAGGGGTGGAAGATTATTAATTCATTATCCTTGGGGAAACCAGCAGTGATAAGAAGATTGGGTACCAGTCCTCATGGAGCTTGTAGTCAAGTGAAGGTGTCCAACTCCTAAGCTCTTACAGCCATAGTGGGTTCCCAGTTTTCCAAGCTAGCAAACTGTGGATTATTCTTGCTTCTTTTTTCCTTGTCTTCTAGAACAACTAGCCAATTTGTTATCGCGACCTCTTCGGTCAACATCAGCAATGTCCAATGTGCAGTCCAACTAAGTGCACTATCATGCAATCCCTCCACCATCATTAGCTGCCACCTGACAACTACAGTATTCCCTAAAGTGCCATCCTGTCACCATTCTTCCCACCAGTGTGCTTTACATGCTGGAGCTGAGTTACTTCCTCCAAAACAAATGCTACTCCCTTTCTTAACCACCTACCCATTTACCCTGAGTGTCACTTGAGCAGTGCATTTGTTTATGTACTGACTATCCTGAGCATCAGTTGGGCAGGTGTCATTTCAACCAGCTGATTCCAGTATTGAATAAATTTGATGAAATTGCCATTTTTACATTTTCTGTTATCTTATAAAAATTAATGAAAAATATGCAATTTTTGGTCATCATATATTTAAAAAATTGGACCAGTAAATGGTTAAATGTCTTTAATAGCTTCCCAGTACCTACAAAAAGAAGTACAAGGTCCTTCATGAGGTGGTCTCAAATATACCTTGACAAGTGCATCAAACTCAGTTCCACCATTCCCTCCCCCAGATACAATCCCCTGTCTGGCTACTTGGTAAATATTCATTAATCAATCATTCAATACTCCAATAAAATGTTACCTCCTCCAAAGCTCCCTCCAATCCCCTGCAGAAGAAAATGTTATGTTGCTTGTATAGATAGCTTTCTTTGTCACTATAAAGCTCACTGAAAGGACCATGATTTATCTTCTGATAGTCTATGCTAATAGGGCCTACAACAAAAAAGCACTCAATAAATGTCTGGAATAAATGAATAAATAGCATTGCCACAAAAGCTTTCTTATATAATCCTAGAACTGCGATGAGAAACATTTTAGAGCTTTCAATGAATACAAACAGCCTGCTACGGCACACGTGCCATAGGTTCGTCACCACTGCCCTAGAATTAGTTCCCCCATGTGGTTTCTACCTACTGATAAGTATTCTGCTTGAGACCATATGAACACAATAATGCCTTTCTACCCTTAAAAAAGGCACTGGCTCTTTCCTGGTATTTCTTCTTCCAGAGGATAATGACCAGTTCCTTCAGCCTTCTTTTATATGTCAAACCTCAAGTCCCTAATATGCTGGTTATGCTTCTTTTGATCACACTATAGGTTATTCATTCCCCTTTACAATAGTGGCAAGTAAAAATAATAAGTGTCATTTCCTTTGTTCTAGTTACTACACACTTTAATTAATCTGACTTTAAAGAGAATGTTTGGGCCAGGGATGTAGCTCAATAGTTAAATGTCTTCAGTAGCTTCCCAGTGCCTACAAAAGGATGTATAAGGTCCTTCATAAGGTGGTCCCAAACGTACCTTGACAAGTGCATCAAACTCAGCTCCACTATCCTGTGTAAGTGCAAGGCCCTGAGTCTGATTCTCAGTACCAGAGAGAAAGGGAGAAAGGGGGGGGGGAGGGGAGAGAGAGAATGAGAATCTTTAGGGGTTTACACTAATTGTCAGTTCATATTGAGCTTACAATGGACTGAAATTTTTTAAATTTTATTTACTTGTTTGTAGTGCTGGAGAATGAACCAAGCTCCATGAATATGTTTCACAAGTGCTCTACTACTGAGCTACACCCTCACACCCCGAAATTACTTCATTTTTATTTTTTGTACCAGGAATCAAACTCAGGACCTTGTGCTTGCCAGGCAACCAAATTACTTTTAAATAGTATTTAAGATTAAGTTATTCCTATTATGAATATGATGCTCAATAAATATTTTTATAATCTAAAAGGAAGAAAAACAAATTTCACCACTAGAGACATCTAATCTATGTATTTTAGTAAACCAACTCATAAAGGAGTTTGGCTTATTTTGCATCTTTCCAACAATATCACAGATTAAATTTATATACATTATATATACCACAGATATTTTTGAGGATTTCTAGTTTTTAATAACTGCCTTTTATTACATACTGACCATGTGCTATTTTAACATCAATCTTGAAAGTTAAGTGTTAGAATTGCCAGATGAGCATTCTGAAGTTTAGGGAAATTAAGTGACTTGTTCGTGAACACATGAAAAGGAAAAAGAACACATTCCCCCCACCCCAGTTTTTATTACCTAGAATATCAAAGTATACTGTTTGTTAGAATGTGGATATATGTATATAATAAAATTTGGACATATGTATATGACATATACGTACATGTAACCTTCCTACTGATCAACATGCAGGATATATATTTTCATCACATCAGACAGTTCCCTTGTGTTTATCCTTAGTCAGTTCCCCTCCCCCCAGAGATAACCACTGGCTTGACTTCTATCAATTTCGATTAATTGCATGTTGTTTTATCATATCAGTAGCATCATTTAATATTTACTGTTGATCTGTCTGTCTTTGTTCATCATGTTAGTGAGAATTATTCTTGTATCACTAATTCGTTCTTTTATTATCACCACCCAGTCTTCTATACAGGAATATACCACAATTTATTGACCCATTCTCCTGTCTACAAACACATGGGTTATTTCAACTTTTAGCTACACTGACTAAAGCTGCTTTGAACAACCTTGTTCAAGTCTTTGGGTAGTCACACAAACTCTCCTGAGTAAATCTCAAGGAGGAAAACTGCTGGGCTATAGGGTGGGTATAAATTTAGCTTCAGGAGATTCTGCCAAAAAGTTTTCCAAAGTAATTGAATTAATTTATACTCTCGTCAGCAATGTGTAAGAGTTACAGTTGCTTCACATCATCACCAGTATTTGATTATTGTCAATCTCTAATTTCAGGCATTCTGATTACTGTACAGACTGTCTAGTTGTGGTTTTAGCTTGCATTTTCCTAACGTGATGATATTGTGGACTTTATGTTTATCGATCATTTGCTTATCCTCTTTGTACAGTGCTTATTTTTTGCTGTTTTTTTAAACTAATAATCTTTGTCTTGGTTTTTTTTTTTTGTAATGGGGATCAAACTCACAACCTCGCGCCTACCAGGCAGGCGCTTAAGTCACTGAGCTGAATCACTGGCCCTATTTTTTTCAGACAGAGTCTCACTATGCAGTTCAGGTTGGCCTTGAACTCACTTCATAGCCCAGACTGGTCTCAAACTCACAACGATCCTCATGCCTCAGCCTCCTGAGTGCTGGGATTAAAAGCATGTGGCACCATACCCGGCTTGGGTTTTGATTTATTGATGAGAGTTCTTCATATGTCCTGGCTATGAGTCCTTTATCAGATGTATGTATTACAAAAATCTTTTCCAAGACTGCAGCTCATCAGATATGTAACAGTGTTAATTACTTTCATACTATTAGACATGTAGACTGTTTCCAATTTTTGCTGTAACTCAACACTTCGATGACCAAAATGCAAAGCTTTACCTACACCTAATTTGTTTTTCTTAATCTAGATTCAAAGAACTAGAATCACTGAACCAATATATATGACTATTTGACATTGATACAGGCAGAGCCAAGCTGCTTCTCAAAGAATCCTATCAATTGGTACTAGTGCCCAAGAATGCATGAGAAGAAACACTCACCATGTCATCACTAATTCTGGCTTTCTTAAAAAATTTGTTATCAGTCTGACAGGGGAAAAAATTGATATCTTATTGTTGTAATGTTTAATTTGGTGATTACTAAAAAAACTAAAAATATTTTGATTAGTCATTTATATTTCTACTTTTATAAATAATTTCATTTTGCATGTGTGCATTTATCAGGGGTCTTCAGTTTTTCTCATTCACGCTGGGTATTGAGATTTTCCTTTTATATAATATTTTACTTCATTTTGATGTTATTTGATATTTATAGCAATCATTTCCTGAGGTGCAGTATGGTTTGTGCTTTTAAAATTTTTTTGTAGTTGAGTCTGTGATCACATCCAAGCTTAGAAAAGTCTCTTCCCTACAATATTCCCTTCAAGTATTCCCTGTAAAGATCAGTATGTCTCCATATTTATATCCATCTTACAACTTTTTAAAGATTTTTATCTAATTCATTAGCAATCTATTTTGGGGAGGTATTATATTAGACCACATCTAAATCTGATCTTTTTCCAAACTGAAAACCAGCCGCAGCAATAATATTTAGCAAACAAATATTCTTTCCCTGTTTGAATGTATAATGCATCATTTGTTAAATTTTTTACAACTAATAGTCTACTTCTGGGATGCTTTTATGGTTCCATCAATTTGCCTCTCCCCTGCTCCCCCAATACTGAACCCAGGGACTCAGCTACATCCCTGGCTTTTTGTTTTGTTTTACTTTAGTCAGGGTCTTGCTAAGTTGCCCAGGCTGGCCTCTAATTTGTAATGTTTCTGCTTCAGCCTCCCAAGTATCTGAGATTATAGGGGTGCACCACCATATGTGGCTGTTTGACTATTCTAGCAATATCATCATAATGTCTTCATTTGACCAGTATTCACTGAGTACTTACATCATGTTAGATCCTCAGGATAAAATGGTGAAGGAGACATACCTGGTTCCTGTCTCTATGGTGCTTACAGGCTGGTGGGAAAATGGAGAGAAGGAACCAGACAGTAACACCATGATGTAGTAAGTATGACAAATGCAGGGAGCTAACGAATGTATAAAAAGGGACCCCAAATGGGACCTAAGAAATGAGGAAAAGTTTCCTGGGGGCGTGCTGTCTGTGGCTGAGCAGAAAAACCAGCATGCTGAAAGATCTGGAAGTGAAAGATAATGAGGACATTAAAAGAGCCAGAGCACATTCATTGAGGTGGGAAGGCAAGTATGGCAGGAACTCAGGTGAGGTCGTGTTGTATCATTAAGACCTCAAAATGACTGCACTTTATCCCGAGCGCAGGGCAAGCCAGAACACCCTGTAACCAGGGAACAAAGTGTTCAGATATGCATTTCAGAAGGATCACCTGAGTATAAGATGAAGAGTTATTTACTAAAGAAGTCAGGAGTATAGCCAGCGAGCCTTTGGAGACCTTGAGGAAGATTAAATCCTAACTCAACATTCTTTTTCAAACTTTACTATGCTACTACCTCATACTTATTTTTCCAGATTAAGTTAGTCAAGTTTCCTCCTACACATCTAATTTCACTCCAATTCAATTGTAATTTTATTTAGAATTGCAGTTTAAATTAACTTGTGAAGAATTACAACTTGATTACATATAATTTCCCCTATGATTTTTAAACAACTGCTGCTAAGTCACGTCTCCATCATATATTTTTGTAAAGATAATTTATGGTTATTAGCAAAACAAACAAACAAACAAAAAACTGAAAGGGGAAAAAGGCAGGACAGCAGCCATAACTTAAAGTACAGCAACTGCAAAAGTAAAATAGAACGAAGCCTTAAAATAAGAAAGCATAGTAGTCTGTTGGGGACAGCCATATGGACAAAGTTTAAGACAAATATTAGTAGAAGTACGCTTGGGTCACAACAAAGAAAAAATCCTCATTTTTCCAAAGCCAAGAAATGAATATTAAAAACAACCATAATTCGAAGCAGGCTGGAGAATTACCGAAATAACTGTAAGGTACAGTAGTGGGGCCTAAGAATCAAAGAAGTAGAAAAGAACCTGGCAGAGATATTAAGTACTTTATTTTGTTTGTTTGTTTTTGTGGTACTAGGGATTGAACCCAGGGCCTTTGCTGTTCTTTTTATTTTTTATTTTATATTCGGGGTCTCACTAAGTCACTAAATTTCCGAGGCTGGGCTCGAACTTATGGCATTCTTGCTTTAGCCTCCCAGAGTGCTGGGACTACTCTATGCATCACCCTATCTGTCTTTTACGTACTTTAAAACTGGGTTAACCTAAGTAAGTAATAATTGTGCATGGCTTCAATTTTTAGTTACGGTTTGGATTTTCCCATACCTTATTGCACTGAAGCTGGGAATCTGGAAACTCTGAGCTGGGTTAGAGTTGGCAAATGGGAGGAAGAAAGAGAATGAAGGAAAGACTGGAGGAGGAGCCTCACTCTATTAGAAAGACATTAATCTTTCTTGTAGGGACAAAGAATGCTGCCAGTGGGCAAAAAAGAGAAGCTGCCCATATTATAACTATTCTTATTCTCATGAGTTTTATTGTATTTTTTTCCCACAGGGGATGTGTTTCTCTGAAAATGAGTGAAGTCTCATTTTCTGATATGAATACTGAGCTATCTAATTTAAGTCAAAATATAAGGAATGGAAAGATGTGATGGTCTGACAAAACTACTAGGTAGATAATGCCAACAAGACATAGTTCTCATGCACTTTCTTTTCCAAGGCTCCTGATCAAAGCTGTCTCCTTGAGAAAGGGAGACTATTTACATACAACATCTTGTTTCAGTTGCAATTTTCTTGTTAATCTTATGTGGGCAGAACATAGTTCCTTCATTCAGGAGATGTTTATTCCAGTTGCACTGAAAGGACAGATGTACTTCCTATCCTCCTGGGGTTCATGCACACCAGGGTATACAATTAGATAACTACTGTATAGGGCCCAGGTGTTACTGGAACACACAGGAGAGGCATCAGGGGAGTTTAGGAAGGCAGCTGCGGGAACTGGCGTACAAGTTACATGGGCATCCACAGCACCCAGGCTGGGGCCGCGTGAAGAACTAGAGCCAGATACAGGATGGAGCTTTCCCATCAGGTATGCTCTCCCAGAACACTGCAGAGTACAGCTTCTGAACTTGTATTCCAATTACCAGAAGTATAGCCATGTCCATTTTCCTTGATGCACAGTACTGATATCACCATTTTCTATGTTGGTCATGATGTGAGAAAAGCTGGGAATTAATATGTACAAGGAGCTCAGGAAATACTGCTTTGGTTTTTCTACTATCATTTACTCATATTCATTCTTTCATTCATTTATTCTCTTTCTCCCTCCTCTCCCTTTCCTTCTCCATTCTTCTCTTGCTGCCATATTTTCTACCCTCCGATCTTCATACAGAATTTGACAGCCAACAGTTCCAAAACATACACTCCTAAATTTTAGCCACCAAAAAAGCGAAAAATTTCATTCCCAATATTAAATCTTGACAAAGACCTAAGATTAGTCCATCTTAAGTCAAGTGCCCATTCCTTGACCAATCAACAGTGACCAAAAGGGGGAACAACTTTATATTTTAAATTGTGCTTAGAAGAAAAAAGACATGGTTTTTAGATGCACCAGCAGGAAGTGGAAGTTCAGGCCTGCAGAGCTGTTTCTCTGAGAAGCAGATGGTTGATGCAGGAGGGTGGGGCAGGATAAGAATATAAGATTAATGGAGAGACCATGAAAGAGATGTTAGGCAAAAATAAGACAAAATGCAGACTAGGGAAAGCACAGGAATAATGTCTGGCAATTTTAAGGTCTGAGTGAGGCTAGCAACTATAAATGTATTGGTAACCATCTGTGCAGTACCATCAATTTCTCCAACAAGTCTTGGCAAGCCCAATATTGGAATTATTGAACCAAATTAAAAAGGAAGGTGTGATAGGTATAGGGCTGAGGTTTCACTATGTTGGACAAGTCCCCAGGAAGGACTGTTGGACACTACAGATTAAGACTGAGAAAACAGGGTGTCTTGGTTACTTTTTCCTCGTTGCTGAGACAAAACACCTGACACCCAGAATAAGGGAAGGAAAGGTTTATTT
>RJWM01024735.1:18482-30437 GCA_004363535.1 Dasyprocta punctata | reverse complement strand
AAGGAAATAAGGACCCCTAAACAAGAGGTCTCCTGGGGCTTCCAGGGGCCTCACGACTGGTCTCATGGCTTGATCCTGTTTCTCTATCAGCTGAGAGATTTAACAATCCCTTTACAGCTACAGTCCACACTGACACTGCCCACTCCCTGGCCCCTCACAGACTACCTCTCTACCCTACAGCCTTTGGGGGTCCTTGGCACCAAGGTTCTGCGGGCCCAGGGCTACCCCTTTCCCATGTAGCACCTTCAGCCATGCGGCTAAGGGACTACCCTAACCCACAGCTCTCACGGTGTGTCCCCTCTCAGAACTCTGCTAGGACACACCTGGCACATCCTATGTGGCTATCTAGCCTGATACTTTCCTGAAGTTCTGCCAAGGAGGGTAGTGCTGGCCTAAGGTCTAAGGGACAGAGAGTGCCAAGTGCCTGGAGCCATGAGAGTGGCCCAAGGTTTCAGGTCAGAATGAAGAGCTTAGTCTTAGCTCCACCACAGACCTTCAGGCCGGGCAGGCGGCTCCATCTGCCCATCTTCGGATGAAGTGAGAACCTCAGGCTGGGCTATGCCACAGCACCTTTTTTTTTTTTTTTTTTTGCGGCACCGGGGATTGAACTCACAACCTTGCGCCTGCTAGGGCAGGCGCTTAAGGCACTGAGCCAAACTCCGGCCCTGGTTTTTTTTTGAGGCAGGGTCGCACTATGTAGCTCAGGCCGGCCTTGCGCTCGCGTTGTAGCCCAAGCCGGCCTCGAACCCACAACGCTCCGCCTACCTCAGCCTCCCGAGTGCTGGGATTAAAGGCGTGCGCCACCACGCCCGGCTCCCGGCCCTATTTTTTTGAGACAGGGTAGCACTATGAAGTTCAGGCTGGCCTTGAACTCACTTTGTAGCCCAGGCTGGTCTCGAACTCACAATGATCCTCCTGCCTCAGCCTCCCAAGTGCTGAGATTAAAGGCGTGTGCCACTATGCCCTGTTTAAAGTGACTTTTAATACTTCTCAAGAACTAAGATTCACTGTGGCCAAATTGCTCTGGAAAGCAAAGCTTTTAATTCAGGTTGTAGGATTGTGGTATACTTGCCTCCTTGAATTATTTTTTCTCTGTATTATACTTAACCCACTAATGGAGCTCTCAGGACTCCTTCAGCCAATCTTTTGTTTTAACAGTTGTCTCATTGAATTTTAATGATCTGTAATAGGTCTCTCCTGCTGGACTATGAGTCTCTTGGGAGAGGTGATGGTTGTTAGACATATTTTCTGGATTGTAAGCTTTCTTGACTCTTACATAGTGGTGCTACCCTTCCTAGCAATATAAGAAACATGATTTGCCTGCATATCTTTTTATATTTTGTTTAACTGTTTTTGTCTTTTAGGCTCTTCAATGTATATATATTATGGCTAGAAGATGAAAATTTTCAAAAAGGAGATACCTATATCCCTTCTCTACCAAAGCATTATGATATTCACAGGCTAGCAAAAGTGATGCAGAATCAACAGGTGAAACTATGGCAGTGTCTTACTTTTAGCACTTGTGAATGTAATTCGAACTAATCTTAGTCATAATCTAATGGTAAAACAGCTTATTGTTTTTGGACATTGTTTCTATGAGTTTTGTGGGAATATAAAGTACTGTACTGGGGGGATGTTCCCTTTTGAATCACCAGCCCCACTGTACCCTGACCTGAGGCCTAAAGCTCTTCTAAGGCTTTCTACAACTCGAAAAATGTAGCCTTTCCCTGACTGTATCATTTCTTATTTTAATTGTCAGCAGCTGAACACTTTTAAGCAATAATTCCTACCATAGAAAGCATGAAAGGATTGTAAGGATCATGCATTATGCAGGAGGTCAGTTGCATGGGGATGCTCACCTTTTTTGTCTTTAAAGAGGTTTCCTTGTCAGTGTCTGAGTTCAGGTGCCCCTTTTGGAGCCACTTAATTCTACTCTTTGAAGTGTCTTAAGCTGTTTTCTCTCTGGCACCTCAAGATGTCTGTGATCCTTCTTCAGACCCAAACTTCTAATCTCAGTTTCCTGTAAGCAGGGAACGGGTCTGGGTTGGGGGAGTATATATAGCTCCTGGATGCTTTTGTCTAGGGGCTTAACTCTACTGGGCAGTAACCCCTAACACCAGGATAGGGTTTAATAACCTCAAAGATTTGAGAGCCTTTTGTTTGGATCCTTAAACATGCCTACTTTTCCATTGTACACAGTATTTCATCTGTAGTAGGAATCTTTGACTTCTGTTTTCTTTATTACCTTTCTTCTCCCTTTCATTCTATGAGTATTTATTGAGTGCTTTCTGAGTGACAGATGCTTAATAGCAGATTCTGATACAGTGCCCTCAAAGGAGCTTATTGTTAAATGGGGGGACTAAACATCGTCACATGTTGTGGTCAACACTGGGAGTGGGATGCTCTGGGTGCTGAGTGGACATGGAGGAGCAGCCTGTGATTTAGATGCACTGGAGTGGTGAACTGTGAGCTGAGTCCTGAAGGACAAATGAGAATTAGCCGGATTGAAAGGAAAGGCATGTTTACGGCCATACCACCCTGAATGTGCCCGATTTCATCTGAAAGGGATGGCATGTGATGGTAAGCTGCAGAGAAGGTGTTAACTAATAGGAAGACTAACATGTGCAAAGACACAGCATGTGCAAAGACACAGCATGTTCAAAATGGTGTGAGACAAGCAGCTGAGTGAGGCTGATGGAACTAGAGATGTGAATGGGATGTCACTAAGTACCACATATCTTACTGAAGAATTTGAGTTTATTCTGAAGTCTGTTTGCTGAACTATTGAAAAAGCCACAGTGATTAAATGGATGAATTAAAATATGTTGAGGAATAATCTGTAGGATTTTGTGACTGGTCAGATATGCATGGATCCTCATATTTCTGATTATAGCAGTGAGTGCTGTTTGCTGGGAGAGGAAGTACTTGCAGGCTTCAGAAAGCTCTCTACTCAAGGCATTGGCCTGGAGAAGAGATACAAGTCTAGAATTCAGGAATGAGGCTGGGTGGAAAATGTGGATTTACTGGTAACAGAATGTTGAGATTTAGAAGAGGGCTGAAAGTGAGAGCCTGAGAAATAACATTTAAGATACAAATAAGGCTAGGAAGGCAGGTCTAGTTACACAGGAAAAGCAAGTCAAGTTCATGTCTTTTTTGTATTACGCATCCTAAATTCTTATCCAAGCCTTTGTGCATAGCATTTGATCAATGAGATTAACCAGAGCAGCCAGGCATGGTGGCAGATACCTGTGATCCCAGCACTCTGGGAGACTGAGGCAGGAGAATTGCAAGTTTGAGCCTGGTCTGTGCAGCTCAGTAACTGAGCAAGACCCCATTTCAAAAACAAAGAAACAAACCAAGCAAATCAACCATAGCCTTCTTAGTTCTCTGAGATTTATCCTGACTCCTCAGCATCTACAGAATTACTTTCTTCTTTTCCTTTCCTTTTCTTTTTTCTTTTTCTTTTTTTGTTTTTTTTTTTGTTTGTTTGGCTTGCCATTTGATGTAAAACTTCTTTTTATGATCTGTAATTCAAGGCTGAATTGTTTTGTCTTTTGCTCACCCATCTTTAACTAAGTGTTTGCTTTAATCATTAGCCTTTGTCCACAGCTGTTCAGCACAGAAGTAGAGAGGGTGACACAGCAATTCCATTTAAAGATGAGGTGTCTTCACAGTAGTAGGATCTGTAGCAGTGTGGCATAGGTAAGATTCAGGATTGTGAGAACCATTAGCCTGAAACTGCTCTTCTGAGTCTGGAATGCCTTGTCCTGTAGTTGGTTTCAAAATAAGACTTCATAGCAGTACCTAATAGAAAAGCAGGATATTTTTGGGTTTAGAGGGTCATAGGGTCTTTAAAACACTTACCATTCAAATAAAAGAAGATCATGGCCCCTAAAACCATAGTCCATATTCAATCACTTGCTATTACTTTTGCAGCAGTTATTAATATGTGATGGTGTTTGACAATTTTTGTTGTTTAAAGGTAACCCTCTATTCTAATATGTATGATCTAAAGTGAAATATAGTTCAGAATGTGCAAGACAGATTGCTGGAGTGTGGGAAGAGAATATTAGGTTGTTTCTGTTTTATTTTCTATTTTCTGTACTTTTTATTATTTTGTTTGCTATTTACTATATCTTTCACTGTGAATAAATTCCATCAAATGGAAAAATAAATATAATGGACATGTCCTACTTTTTCTGCTTGTTATACCATGTGACTCATTTCATCTGGAGCTCATGTGTTCCCTCTACCAGATTATCTTGGACCTGAATCTAGAGCTCATTTAATAAAGTTTTAGAAGAGAAGGTTAAAGTAATATTAACAGTAATTGTTAGTATCAAATAGCTCCTGTGTTCAAATTTCTGGTTCTTTCATAAATGTCATAAAAGTTTTGTTTTTAGTTATGTTTACAGTTTGAAGCAGGACCCACATTTTGTGATTGGTTATTGTCTTACCTATTTAATCTGTAGATCTTTGCTTTTTTCTGTAGGTATGCTTTTAATCTGGAGGTATTCCTTTTTTTCCTCCTTTAAAGAAAGTAGGTGGTTTGTCCATAGTTTCTCTACCATCTAGATTTTGCTGATTGTATCTTTGTGGTGTAACTTAACATGTTTTTCTGTCCCCTGTATTTTCTGTAAATTGGTACTACTCAGTCTTAGAAGCTTGATCTAATCCAGATTTGATTATCTCCAATGTATTTGTTTATTTTATTATATTTTTCAATCTTTGTCTTCAAAATAATCTATTTTTTGCCAATGTCTTATATGCACATAACTTATTAGCTCAATAGTATACATATACAGTTTATAAATATACATATAGTGAGGCTGTTAAAAGTATTTTTTTTAGTCATTGTACCTAATCAAAAATTTTTACAACTACTAATATTGTTAGTGGCCATTTCAAATATAACTGTCCTCATGTGGGAGAACTTGGAGTGGATCATCTCATAGTGAAACTTACTAGCTTTACTTTATAGTTACATGTATAGCATTCTAAGTGAATGTATGATTTGTCTGTCAGTTCAAGTACTGTGGTTCCATTGCAGGATCTGTGGATGGAGTACTTGAACATGGAGCGCATATATTATGAGTTCCAGGAAACTGTTGGTCTTTGGACACAGGTCAAGCTTGAGTCCCATGCCACACCCTGCAGCTTGTTAGTGCAGCTGGACTTCACTGATCCGTGGTCGGGTGAGTCATGTGAGCATTAGGCCCTTTGAATGAATGAATGCGTGAATGAATGAATCAATCAATCAGAGCCATTGAAGGTTAAAGGTTGTACACTTTATCCCTACAGTGAGAATTGCTTTTCAGAATTTCATTGTTAACTTGTCTGCCACTTAGGGCTGGGTTAGGCTGTGAGTGTCCAAAACTGTATGGCTTAAACAAGCCAGAGATTAATTTTCTCTTACATAAAAGAAGTTTGGAGACAGGCAGTTCAGAGCAGTAGGGTAAACTTCATGACCCCTGCAGGACTTTAAGGACTCCTGATCCTCCTGTTTTGCTGCCCTGGTCTCAATGTAACATCTACTCTCAGTTCAAGGTGGCTGTTTAAGTGTAAGTTGTCCCCTTCACATTCATATTCCAGTCAGCAGAAAAGGGGTGTTTCTCTAAAAAGAACTCTTTCAAGAAGCTGCTCTCAGACTTTTCAATTATACCTCATTGCCCTAAAGTGAGACATAGGGCTGTTCCTGTCTGAAAAGGAGACCGGAATGTTCATAGTTCCTTCTTTTGTGATGCTTTCAAAAGGCATTTCAGCCGGGCATGATGGCGCAAGCCTTTAATCCCAGCACTCCGGAGGCTGAGGTAGGAGGAGCATTGTGAGTTCAAGGCTGGCTTGGGCTACAACGCGAGCGCAAGGCCGGTCTGAGCTACACAGTGCGACCCTGCCTCAAAAAACCAGGGCCGGGAATTTGGTTCAGCAGCTTACACGTCTGTCAGGCAGGCGCGAGGTTGTGAGTTCAATCCCTGGTACCGCAAAAAAAAACAAAAAACAAAAACAAAAGGCATTTCAATTTCCATATGAAACTCTGTATTCAGTGCAACTTTAAGTATTAATTATTTTGAGTGTGCAGTTTTAACATTCAGAAGTCTATGTTTTTCTTTTACAAACTTTTTTTCACTCTTTCTGGAATCCTTAACATATAAATGGATCATATTCCTGAAGTTTCCAAGTTGCTTGTTTCTTAGTGTGCTTTTCTATAAAGGCAGTGTTATAAATTACCAATTAGTTCTCTGTAGCAGGCCATAAAAGACCATTTACCCTACAAAATTGCTGAAACACTTCACAGCAAAAAGTGATAGAAAATGTTATTTGGTGGTAAAGGGAATTGAACCTTTATACTTAGCTACATCCCCAACCCTTTGAAAAATGTTTTATTCTAAGATAGGGTCTTGCTGAGTTGTCCAGACTGGATTTAAATTTATGATCTTTCTGTTTCAGCCTCTCAGAGTACTGGGATTACAGGTGTGCTGCACCATGCCAAGTTAATTTACTGAGTATATTTTGCAAATATAGGACAAGTAATAAAATTATAACTACATTGTTGCCAACAGTACTACAGTAAATAGTGTAATATAGCACCAAAGTGATTCTGAGAAAAGCACCTATACCTTCTTATTCAAGTTCTGCCCCAAGCAACTTGTTGGTTGTGTGAAGACAGAACAAGAAGACTCAGTTTGGGCTTCAGTTCATTCATCTGCAGAATGCAAGTGCTGAACAGTGTCATCCAAGGCTCCAGTTGTTTCTCTTAAGCATCCCTCTGTTTTATTTTTCCTGAAATAATTTTCTAATTGTAATAGCTACATGTACTTAAAAAAGTAACATAGGAAGAAATAAGTATAAAAATTGTCTTTCACCTAACAATATAGAATGTTATTTTCTACTTCTGAAAGTTTGTTAAGTGAGGAGGAGGACCATGTGGGTAGATCTGGAACTGTTAATGCTTTCTGTTCACGCCAGTGTATCTATAGTGCTTTCACATTGCTCTGAATACTGTTCTAAAAGACTTTTTTCTTTTGGAGACAAGTTAGTAGTTTACGAAGCCATTTAGTATATTCTGGTCACTGTCCTTGTACTGTATGTTAATTCATTAACCTGGCGCAGGTTATCCCCATCAGGCAGAAGGAACTCAGCATGTTAGGTGGTTGGACACTTGGCCCATATGAGCCACAGTGCTAGAATGTGGCATGAGAGACCTTGCCATTCATCACCGAGTATCCCATCTCTTGTGTCTGGCCATCAGTACAGGTTGCAATCCCAAATGAAATCAGCACCTAGATTTCTAAATAAGTGTCAGTTTTTTCTCAAGAACAGGTTAAGTGATGATTGTGTCAAGTGGTTGAGCTTGTGGTTGTAATTATAGAAAAAATTTGAACAGCACACTTGTGACATCAAGTTCTTTTTCTTAAACTAAATTTTTTTTGTCATTTGTGGTCTGGAGTGGTGATTATAGTTAAATATAATCTTGCTTTTTTTCTTTTATTTTATATTAAAGATATTTTCTTTCATGCTAAGATACTGGGTTTGAAAAAGGTCCCAGTTTTCCCTTAAAGTACACTGTTGCTTGAAAATAGTTTTAATGTAGTCACAAGTCTTATCCAGTGATGACTGTCCAGTTTTGCCACATCTCTGTAGAGTGGTGATTCTAGTGGAAAAGCACTGGCTATAAGGGACATGCTGAACCTGACCTTTTTGGAATGTTTACTTCCCTCTGGTTGGGGTACAGATAGTACAAGTCTTCTTATGCCAAGCAAAGTCATGGCTATTAAATTTTCTTTGATTTTTCTCAAGAATAGAAAATTGAATGTTACATCTGGAATGAAATTGGCAATTCATACTAGGCCCTTGTCCACTTGACTTACTGACTTAAAAGTTTCCTTGACCTCTCCCTTCCTCTTGTCTTACCATTGAAAAAAGTTAGGCATGCAGCAGCATTTTTCTTCATGTTCTTCATTTTCCACCTGCTGCTGATATGTATGTAGTGTGTAAGGAGAGGAGATAGGAATTTACTGGACACCTAGTGTGAATATATTTCTGTATAAGGTACAGAAATGTGAAGCATTTAAATTTGATGAATCATTCTGCGACCTTGTGATCTAGTACAGAGTGGCATGGTCATGAATTTTTGCTGCTTAACAACTATTAGACCATAAACTTTTTGAGGATAGTTACATTGAATTGTGCCATGTACTCCTGAGCTCCTAGTAGAATATTATAAAGCCTGTGTATAAGTGTTACCTTAGAACTCACAAGAATCAAAAGTTAGTGATTTTTGTTCATTTAGGCTTCTGTAGTTTAAGAAACTATTCTGGGAATCTCCAGCATTCTTCATGAAATTAATGTATCAAGGGTTTGTATTCATTATTATCTGTTAGTACTTATTACTGAGTAAGTATGACTTAATTTTTTTTCAGCTAAAGAAAGGGTTTTAAGTAACCTGCGAAAGCATGAGGTTCCCCAACCTCCCCTTGTTCTGAACCCCATGAGGCCTCCTGTGCCTGTGATTTCCTCAGAGGTGCTCCTGAGTCAGAGGGACACCACCCAGCTGGTGTGTGCAGACCTGAATGTCCTGCAGCAGCAGGCCAGGTAAGAGCATGAGACCTCAGAAATTGTGCCTCATGCTTGCCTTTTTGGTAACCTGGATGATTTAGTACCTGATTGGCTTTCTCATCAGCATTCTTAATTAAGGTTAATTTGGCCAGACTGCCTCAGGTAATTCACTTGATGAACAGACTTGTGACAAGTCTTTTAATCTCACATGGAAATTAGAGGTACTGTCATGGGCTGCCAGTTTTACATGTTGCTTTTGGGGGCATTTCATGGTATCAGCAGTGTTGGCTGAGTCTTCCTTATTCTTCTTGAGAAGAACTTCTGATGTTGGAAAGATGGTTTTGGACAGGGGTGAAATGAGTTTTATTTTCTTTTGCCACTAACTTGTGCTCTCTTCCCCCATTCTGTTTTTCTTTTTCCCTGTACTGGGGGTTGAACCCAGGACCTTTGCACCAAACTACAGCTCCTAGCCCTTTTCATTGTTATTTTGAGACAGAGTCTTGCTAAGTTGCCCAGGCTGTGCTCCAACTTGTGATCAGAAATTCTGCCTCAACCTCCCAGAGTCCTGGGATTATAGGTGTGAACAACCACACCTGGCTACTTTGCTCTCTTAACTATATTCTTTTAAAAATTAACATAGATATTTGGTCAAAATGTGGGAAAGACATTTAGTGTTTTTTGTTTACATGGTACATACAGAATAATCAACTGTTTCAGGATTTGTGAGAAGGAGTGTGTGTGGAGATACGTTTCATTAACAATGAATGAGCCATTTATATATGTCTATATGTATATATGTATGTGTGCTACTGGGATTGAACCCAGGGCCTCATGTGTGCCAGGCAAGTGTTCTACCATTGAGCTTTACAAATTCTATGTAAATCATGTTTTTTTTTTTTTTTTATGGTGCTGGGAGTCAAACCCAGGGCCTTGTGCATGCAAGGCAGTAACTACCAATCAGCCAGATCCCCAGCCCATAAATCGTGCTTTATTGACAGTTTATTTCCTTGGCTGTGTTTAGTCCAGGCATTTATTAGGTATATGTTGTCTGCACAGAAGAGCATCTACTCATTAACATCGTAACAAAAATTACAGTTAAAACAGTGTTGATATTTCATACACACATTTAACTTTTCCTTTTTCTTCTGCTTGGTGGTGCTGAGAATTGAATCTAGGGCCTTGTACGTGTGCTGTGCCACTCACATTTAGCTGTCTTGATCTTTGACAATTTCAGTTTGAAGTGCTGGTATCTAAAAAGTAACCAGCACTCTTTTAGGATGATTAAATTAGGCCAGCATTCTCACTTGTTATATATTTCAGACTCCATTAAAAAGTCCTGTTGATATCACACAGGTTCTAAGTGAAACTTTGTTTTTGGCTAAAAAGTGCCACGTTTTCATAAGGCTTTTTCTTTATTTCTTAACTTCTAGGTTATCCTGTCTGTCAGGAGACAGGATTTGGCTAAATCTTGGCACATCTGTGTACCTTTGGTCTCTTGTTGGTATGGGATACTATGCTATAATGCTGGGTTGGGGTAACTGGAAAAATGTTGCTTTTCATGTAACCTTTCTTGAAACTTTAATCTACTTTCTGGGGTGTTTTCCAGAACTGCAGCTCTTCGGGAATGTCAGCAGGTTGCCCTGGATAGTGAGCTGTTGGACACAATGCCCAAAAAGTATGTTAACCGAGAAGAGCAGACCACACTACATTTGGAGTGTAGAGGCAGTGGGGGTAAGAAATGCCAAGGAGCAGCAGTTGTAACAGTTCAGGTAAGATTATTTAAATTCTTCATAATGAAGGGAATTTTAATTGAGTTCCCACTATTGGTATATGGTTGAGAAACAGTTAATCTGTGTCTCAAAAATATTTTATAGTTTTAGGAGATGTGAAACCACACCCAGACCTAATCTCAGATTTATATAAGTTCCAGATGAGTCCTGCAAGAGCAATATTCAAATGGGAATTCAAAACAGAATCATTGAGAAGGTTCTTAGAGAGGGACTTACACTGATCCTCAGAAGACTTTGATGATTCTAGTATGGATTCAGTTAGAAGCAATGGGGGAATGGAATTACTGGGATATTAGCTAGAGGCCAGGAGCTGTATCAGTCTATTTTAAGTATTTTCAGGGGTGGCAGTGTGGGTTTACATTGGAAACATTGGTGTGAACAACCATTGGGAGCTTGGGCTACTGCTGCAGATCCCTGGGAGCTCCGCGTGGGAAGCAGATCAGTTAGGTAAAGCTTGCCAATAGGCAAAAGAGACAGGTAACAGTATGACTAAAAATTCAACTACTTCAGTCGCTTTTTTGCAGTGGACATACAGGCAAGTGTTGGATGTGTGATATCATAAGGTCTCAATGGAAGGTGAGCTTAAGCTAGCATGTCACGCTACTTTTTTGCAGCAGGCCTTGCTTGTATAAACACTTTGCTTAACTTATTTTAGCCTCATATCAACCCTGACGTAGAAGCTCAGTGGCAACAAAGTGCAGAGCCAGGAAGCCCAGGCATTCTGGGTCTAGAGCCCTTGCTCTTTTCCTGCCTGCACTTTATCCTTCTGTCGGTGAATTCAGTTCTTTAAGATAGGAAAGAAACATTTGGAGAAGTGACACTGGCCACTACCTTACTATATTTGCGTGAAAATAGCTCTTTTTGTTAGCTTTTGAAAATGGAGGCTATTTATTCTGCTCAACCTTGATTATCTTTCAGAAATTTCCTTTTTTTTTTTCAAGTCTGTATTTTAATTGTCCTAGTTTATTTATTTCATATTCTTTGGGAGACTTTTTTCTCTAAAAATAGTTTTTCCTGGTAACCTTTTATACTTACTGTATTTTTGTTACCTTTGAAATTTGTTTCTGACTTTTTAATCATAGTTGTATACATCTAAATTTCAGAAATTTGACCTGGAAGTCAAGATGAGTCCAACTTATTTTCTTACATTTTATTGTAAACACATGAGGCTCCAAACATTGAATTATCTTTGGTCAGGTGCCTTACAAAGTTAGTTTTCTGCCCATGTATTTTTCACCAGTTACCAATGCTATAGTAAGACCAAGGGTAGATATATTTAAGATCATAGCCAGGTGTGGTGGCGCACACCAGTAATCTCAGCATGCAGGAGGTTGAGGCAGGAGGATCACTATGAATTCAAGGCTAGCCTGAGCTACATAGTGAGTTCAAAACCAACCTTTGCTGAACAGTGACATCCTGTTAAAAAACAAAAAAAAAAAAGAAAACAGCAATGAGGATCACTTGCTAACATAAGGCTGGATTAAAGTTTGTTAATTTAGGGAGGTGTTTGAGTTTGAGGGAAATACTGAAGACATATTTATTTGGCTATGTTAGAAGGAGGATGTCTTGTTACCAATCTGTGCTGTTACAAATACAGTGTTTTTCCATG
>RJWM01024735.1:0-18382 GCA_004363535.1 Dasyprocta punctata | reverse complement strand
TGTTCTTTTTCACGAACTAACAGAGTTAGTAGTATAGTCATCTTAGCTATCTTATGTATATATATGTACAAATTTATATCTTTTTCCATTTCCCTTCCTTCTTTCCTCCTTTCCCTACCTCAATTACTTTTCCCCTTTGAGTAGTTTCTTACCCTTACACAATATTTATTGTAGATTTTGGATCTTATTTGCTCTTTCAGTTTCTTACACTAGGGAGACAATATGGTATTTACACATGTGATTTATTTCAGTTATGAGTATGGTCTCAAGTTATGTCCACTTACCTAAAAAGCCTTCATGTGATCCTTCTTTATAGCTGAGTAGTGCTCCATTGTATAAAAATACCACACTGGGCCGGGGATTTAGCTCAGCAGCACAAGCACCTGCCTGGAAAGTGTGAGGTTGGGAGTTTGATCCCCAGTACCAACAAAAAAGAAAAGAAAGAAAAAACAAATAAAATACCACTTTTTTTTTTATCCATTCTTCAGTTGATGGGCATTTGGATTGTTTTTAAGATTTGGCTATTACAAATTGTGGTGCTATAAATATGGGTGCTCAAATGTCACTGTGGTATGATGTTTTCAGTTCTTCTGAGAAAATGCCCAGAAGTGGGATAGCTGGGTCAAATGGGACCTCTAATCCTAGCTTTTTGAGGAACCTCCACACTGATTTCCATAGTGGTTACACCAGCCTACACTCCCATCGTATTTTTCCATGTTTTAAAACTGTGTGTCTTTGCCACTTTGTCAATTCTCTACAGAGAAGGGAATTCTCCTAAAATGCATTCTGCAAGTGACTAGTGAGATAAAACTAATTTTGACTGATAACTTGCTCTGTAAAAAGTTGTAAATATTTGCTTCCCCAGGCGAAGACTGGGGTTTTGGACTCAACTTGTTGACTTTCAGGGTCTTACAGTGGAAAATGCCACTACTGGACCAGGGAAGTTTAATCCCAAGCTTATCAGTGATCTCTTCCTTGACAGAAACAGAAATCATAGTATTATATATGTAGACCTTTGAATTGAAATTGCTTTTGTTCCTTTTTTTCTTTCATAATATTTTTGTTTTTGCTTTTTTATTAAAGAGAATAAAGCAGAACAAAATAAAACAGAATAAAACCAATCAAAACAGTGAAAGTAATACAGGACTTTAAAAGAAGATAATAAGAAATCAACAGTGGCTGCCGTAGTGCTTCTTGTTGCCTTCAAAATAGCTGTCCATACCATCAGACATACTAAATTCAAACCAAATAAAACAGAAGAAAGCCAATCAAAACAAAACAGTGAAAGTGATACAGGATTTCAAAACAAAATAATAGGAAATCAACAATGACTTCCATAATAACTCTTGTTATCTTCAAAATAGCTGCCTATGCCATCAGACCTAATAAAATCAAATAAAACAATAGAATAAAACCAATCAAAACAAAACAGTGAAAGTGATACAGGATTTCAAAACAAGATAATTGAAAATCAACAATGACTTCCATAATATCTCTTGTTATCTTCAAAATAGCTGCCCATGCCATCAGACATAATAAAATCAAACTACATGAAACAGAATAAGATCAATCAAAATAAAACAATGAAAATGATACAGGACTTTAAAACAAAATAATAGGTAATTAACAGTGGCTACCACATTTAGATGTTTCCTCCCTTTTCATTGTCACAATATCTATTGCACATTTTTGATCCCACTAACTCCTTCAGTTTCTTATACAACATGATGTTCATCTTTGTAAGTTTGAACCGTTTTACCCAGAAGCATGATCACAAATTGCATCCATTTACCTACAAGAGCCTTGTGATTATCCTTCTTTATAGCTGAGTAACTTTCCATTTTATTAAAATGCTGTATCTTTCTTACCCATTCTGTGATTCATGGGTAAGCTATCCCTGATTTTTCTGGTTCTCTTGTCACAAAGAGCATTGTTTTCTTTCCTTTGCCTTTCAATCTATAAATTTCCTTTTGAGTTAATGTGTTTCTTGTGTACTGCATATTGATGGATCTTGTTTCTTGATCCACTCTGTGTTTCTTTTTATTGGTGAATTGAGGTCATCTACATTAATGGTTACAGCCAATATACACTGGTTTGTCTCTGCCATGATTTTTTCCTGCCATTGGCTCCCTACTTTTCCCCTCCATTCAATTGTGTGCTCCACTTGGTGATCCTGCTTTGCTGTTGTTCCTGGGTCTGTGGTCATTTTTATCTCTCTCTAGGATATTCTTTAGTGTTCTTTGTAGGGTTGGTTTGGTGGTCATGAATTCCTTCAGTTGTTCTTTGTCATGGAAGTATCTTATTTCTCCATCAATTTTGAAAGATAGTTTTGTAGGGTATGCAAGTCTGGGTTGGAAGTTGTTTTCTTTCAGGACTTGAAGTAGTTTACTCCAAGCTCTTCTTAACCTGATGGTTTGTGTTGAGAAGTCTGACATGATTCTGATGGGTTTTCCTTTATAGGTGATCTGTTTCTTTTCTTTAACAGCCTTTAATAGTCTGTTCTTCTGCTGAGTTTCTGGGATCTTGATTATTATTATTATTATTATTATTATTATTTTATTTTATTTATTTATTTATTTTTTGGTACCTGGAATCAAACTCACAACCTCACACTTGCCAGGCAAGCAATTGCACTGCTGAGCTAAATCCCCAACCCAGTCTTGATTATTATATGTCTTCTCCCATTTCCCAAACATTCTAGTGGCTAAGTAATTTAGTTAGAATTCAAACCTATGTCCATCTACATTTCATGACTCTCTGTTCTCTAGATACCACACGTAAATTTATCCCATCATCCTTGTGCATATGCTGTGGACAGCTCATTCCACCCACAATTCCTGCCCTTCTGCTCGGCTTTTACTCCTTGGTGCAGGCCACAGTTCTGGAGGTCTTCCTTGACTCCCTCTGCCAGGTTGAGATGTTTCCTCCTCTCATCGCAGCTTGTGCCTCAGTGCTGCTGTAGTTGTTTGCTCTTTTTTCCCTGCCAGACTGAATTCATTCAGAGTACAGTGTTTGTTCTTAATCATTCGTGTAGTTCTGTCATCTGGTGTGGCTCCTGGCATGTAGTGGGTTCTTCTAATACCTGTTGAATGACTCAATGAAAGCCACTGGCACACTGCTCATAAGGGTCTGTTGCAACCTGTATTATAATTAGTTCCATGATTGTTACTATGTTTTGAATAACATGAGGTCAGGGACCTTGTGTTAGTCACGTTTATATCATCAGTGGCACAGAGTGGAATATCTATAAATTTATGTCTTTCATGGGTTAAATTCCTTGGATGCTTTGTAGATATTATTTGACTGTGAAAGACATCATGGAAGTTCGAAACTTTATCCTACTAGAAGTTAATGGTTATTTTTGCTTGTGCTTAATCTTTTGCCCTTTTAAACAGCTTACTGCTTTCTATACAAATCTTATCTTGTGTACCACACACTGCCCACCTGGCTTTTTTACTGGAAAACTCGTATTCCCAGACACTTGATCTTGGAAGGTGGTAAGGGTGGTCACGCTATAGAACACCACTGCCTTTTTTGGTCCTGTTCATAGTCCTTTTTGTTACTTGCATAGGCACTCCCATATCACATGTATTGTTTGGTGTTTTGCTCACTTTGTCTCTGTTAGTCTTCACAAAATTAGGATGAGTTCAGAGAAACAGGTTCAAATGCCAAGAGACTTGCCAGCCATGTGGCTAAGTAATTTAGTTAGAATTCAAACCTATGTCCATCTACATTTCAGATGTGTGCTTTTGCCAGGCCATTTTATTTTAGTGCTTCAGCCCTACTTTCTCAAGATTAGCAGTGTGATTCTGAGTGAAATAACCATGACAGTCAAACCTTATTTGAATGAACAGGTGTACCATTTTCTCTCTGAGTGTGTATGGTTAGAGAATCCATGATCTTAACTGAACACTTTGTGTTGGACCAACTTTTAAAAATTAGCTTTATGGGACATGAGTTTAGATATTAAATCTAATTTTAATGACTCATTTATAAAGATTTTACATTACATTGTTCTGTTCAACAGAATTTTTCTGAGAAGGAAAGTTCTGGAAATTTCCAGCTGTCTACAAGTCTTTGAACTACATTTAACTCGTTGAGGTATACAAAAGCTGAATATATTTTATGAGAAGTGAGATGTGCTTCTTCTGTGCTCTCCCCTCCTAAGGGAAGCCTTAATAATTCAGTTGTATTCCCTAAGGAAATGGAGTGATTTATGATTGGGTTTGTTTTGCTGTTTTGGTATTATGGGGCATGCTAGCTAGACCCAGGATTGATTCATTATCATGTGAAAAATTTGTCCTTTGTTAGAAGTGAAAGGTGGAAAAGACCCATTAAGGGTCTCCCATATTGTAAAAACTTGTTGAAGAACACACTTTGTCCAACTTTTTAGTTTTGTCTACTTAAAATGACTTAAGTGAAGGAGCTTCTGCCATGCTACTTTGTCCTTTTGTCTCCAGCTTCTTGTCATTATTAACTGGGAGTCATTCAGTCTCTTTTACCTCAGTTTAGTAAGAAAACTTTCAATAGTAGTGGGAGGGTAAAGACTTGTAAGTAAGTCTTACTGGTAAGTTTTGTAGAAGAAAGTTCTCATCATGATCATAAAAAACAGGTGTCTTCAGTGTACTCTCAGAGTTGTGCCATTCTGGGGTTGTGTATAAGCAACAGGACCATTGGCCTTCAGGAACTTTTGGTATAGAATTTATGATAATAACTGACAGGGATATAAGGGCCTCCCTAAAATCTGTTGATGAATTAAGTACAGTGATAAATCAGTTGATGAATTTAATTTGTTCCATGATTTTGGAGAAGATGGCCATGTTTGGTTTGTGTGGGAAAGATGGACAGTTTGTTATCTTCAGTGGTCGCTACTGTGCCTGCAAGAAAGTCCCTGGTAGCCTGCTGTGTAAGGGCTCCCAGGGCAACTCCCCTTGTTTACTATTCTATCTTTACTGTACTCTTTAGTCCCAACCCTGGCATCAGCCTGCAGTCTTCTCTCTGTTCCTCTGACCCCTATAGTTGTCACACTGGTGGTCCATCCGTCCTTCCTTCTGTCGGCCCATCCATTTATTTGTTCTTTCATTTCCTTCCTTCCTTCCAACCTTCCCTCCTCCCTCCCTCCCTCTTCCTCCTCCTCCTATTTTCTTTTTTCCCCTACTTTTACTCAGATTAAAGTTTAATAGAAAGAAAATGAAAAAGATATTTCATTCTCATGGCTGCCCTCAGCAACCTGGAATTCAGATGGTCCACTGCTCAGTAGTCTTTGTTCTTTGGGTCTCAGGTCTGATGGTACACTGCCAGGCTTCCAGTCACCAGCTGGGTGCGATTCCCCATGTTTGTCAATGTACTGCAAGGCCCAAATTAATCTCATTATCATGCACACAGCAGCCAACACGGAGGTCATTTACAGTAATCTGCTGATGAATGTCTTTATCATCAATGATAAAGAGGCCCTTAATGTGAGATGCTTTCATCAATCTTCTAAGAGCCTGCATAATCCTGAGCAAAAGTGCCCTATGGTCTAATACCAAGGGCACATTCATGGTTCTCAGTCTGTCTTGTTTGTTGGATATGTTGATCCATGCCAGATGACAGAAGTGAGAATCCACAGAAGCTTGGCATTTGAGTTTGTTAAATTTTACATCTATTACTGAAAGCAGTGATCCATGTGGGTTACACAAATGTTGAAGTCAGGAAGGTAAAAGAAGAATACAACATCCCTTTGTAGTCAGGTAGGGCTGACAGCTTTAAACTGATCATTCTGGGTGCCTTTGAAGTTGGGGCTAGGGTGCTAAATTTTGCACTTCCTAAAGATGTACTGCTTTCAGTAGTCTTAAGCCGTGAGGCCAGTCAGGAAGAGGAGCCTCACCTTGGTTTTGTCTTGGTGTTGCAACATGGGCCTATGATATCCTCTGCATCTGTCCACATCTACAAAAGGAGAGTAAAATGCACAAACAAAAGTTGCCATATGAGTCACCTTCATTTGGAGAAAGGATATGTTAACAATCTCAAGTAAGAAAGACACAGTCTCAGAAAGTGTAGTCCTTTAAATTGAAATTTTAAAGCTAAATAAATCTTATTTTTCGTATCTTTATGAGTATCAATAAAACTTTATCAAAGACTAACTTTCAGAAATCATTGAATTGGCCAAGTGCTGTTTTTTTAGTGTGCAATCGATTTGGTCACTTTTCCATATTTTATCTTACGTCTTTTCTAATTACATATCTTTTCTTTCACATTGGCAGCTGTTTATTAATGGCTACTGTGTTGTCCTCTTCTGAGCATCTTAAGTTGAATTGTATGTGTGCTGGTTTGGGAGTGCACAGGAGGTTGGGACTGGGGCTGGGGAGTGGAGATGATCTGCAGAGGAGGTGCCTGATATGTCTCACGAAAAGCCTCGCAGTGGAAGATACTGGGTCTGTTCTTGAGGATCTGAGATTCTTCAATGGTTTTTTGACAAATTTTTCTCTTCCCTCTGAGGTTCAACAGAATTTTAAGTTGTAATGCTAAGTATAATAATCTCTTCCCCATATGCCAGCATGTTTATAATAAGATACCTGTGATAGAAACATGCAGAGGAAAAGAAATCTGTTGATCTCCTCAATTTTTGTTAGTTTGAAGGCATGTATAAGAATGAAGCAGTAAGCCAACAACTTCATATTTTGCGGAAAGAAGTGAAGCAGTTGCAAGCAGAAGCCGCCAAGCCACCTTCACTTAATACTGTGGAAGCCGCTGTGCATGCAGAAAATTTGATCACGTAAGTGTTGACAATATTATCATTTAAAATACTACTTTGTTATCATTAATAGTAATCGTACATGTTATGGCACCTCTCCTCTATGTCAGACACCCAATAATTAAATTAGTGCAAAAATCAGCAAACTGGCTTTTAGGCCAAATTTTGCCTGCTGCTTATCTTTATAAATAAAATGTTTTTGGAACACAGCTGTCTCCATTATTTATAATGTCTATGGCTTTTAAGTTGCTGTGATAGGGTTGACTATTTGTGACAGAGACTTTGTGGCCTACAAAGCTTAAAATACTTGCTCTCTGGCCCTTTGCAGAAAAGTTTGCAAGCTGGGATGATGTGTGGAGGAGGGTAATCCTTTTGTGGGTTGAGTTTGGGGGACTTGGGGTGGAAGAGCAGAACAGGAGATCCACTGGTAGATATTTCTGTCACTGGAAAAGTCAGTCAAAAAATGTGAGAATTAAAAGGGCCATCTTTATTCTAGGCCTTATTGTTATATAAAATTTTTTTCCTCAACTTCAGCCAGTGTTTTAGAATTTAAGATTTAGAGAGGTCAACATTCTTGTGTTTAAAAATATATGTTATATAAGAAATATGAAAAGCTAAATAATTATTATTTACACACAAAATGAGAAAAATTTTAATTTGTCTTTAGTCCTACAGTTGAATTTTTTTGGGGGGGGGAGGGGGTACTGGGGATCGAACTCATGACCTCGCGTTTGCCAGGCAGGTGCTTGTGCCACTGAGCTAAATCCCTGGCCCTACAGCTGATTTTTGTTTTTCCTGGGGGAGTGTAAAATCATTACTATTTGTTGAAAGTGAGTTATTGGATAAAGTTGGAAGAACACATCACATGAAATATTTCTAAGATGACATTTGCATAGGGCTCTGAGAACTTTTAACAAATATTGTCTGAGAAATGTAAGGCATCAAAGAAACATCTGTGAATACAAGTTCTTTCACTGTAGACCAATACTTGTATCCATATTTTCCCACAGGGCCTTAGTGAATGCCTACAAGTTACAGCCGACACCTGGAATTCAAAAAGTTGGCATTAGCCTTTTCTTTACTGTTGTAGAGTATGTCAGTGATGAAACGCAGCGCCATCCTCCCACAAGACAGTTCTTTACTTCATGCATTGAGATCTTGGGACAGGTAAGGTTATTCTGTGTTAATATTATTCAAATACAATTAGCATCTGCAGCATCTTCCTTAGGTACAGTCAGAACTGACTTCAGAATTCTGTTTTAAGTTGAATTTTGCCTAAGTCAGAATTCTTGGAATTGTTGGCTTCTTAAGATGTAGATAGAACGTTTGGTACAGAATGCAACTTCTTATTTATTTATATTATTTTTTTAATGTGACTTCTTATTCAAGAGACATTAAATTATCTATATTAAGAAGTCTGGAGAGACATCAAAATTCTGTCATATTCTTGGTGTTAATAACATAAAACTCTTTATTATTTTAAAATGCTTTTAAGTGTGTTATATTGCATCCTCCCAGTGACCAGTTGATATTTTAAAGATGAGAAAACTAGTCTCTAAAAGATGGAGTGACAGGCTGGGTGTGGTGGCATACACCTATCATCCCAGCACTTGGGAGGTCAAGGCCAAAGGATCACAAATTTGATGCTAGCCTGGGCTATGTAGTGAGTGTGGTGCCAGCCTGGAGTGTGTAGTTACGGAGAGCCCTTCCCAGACTTTGTTGCAGTCCAGGAAGTTTGTATTTGTAGTCTCATAGAAAAATTACTGGAATTCTAGCGAGTTAATTACAATATACCACTTTCAGTGCAACCCACAGCAAGAATAAAGACATTAAGACATATTTATAGTTATGAGGAGCCAAGGGGTCCTAAGCCCGGCCTGGACAAAGTTCATTTGAGCAAAGGCCTCGACCCAAGGTTCAACCCAGATTTTATTAATTTGTGAAGAAGGGAGAGGTTTGAGGATGAGTGACTGTGAGGATGAAGGGAAATGGATAAGTACTGTGAACCTGGCTAGTTAGGAGGCCTGAAATTACCTCTGTAATATACAGAGAGAAGTGTGCTCAGAAAGACTAATCTGCATAACACAAGTGAGGTAGCATCTAATGTTTTCATTTCTGATATGTAAACCTCTCTGTTTTGGGAAGTCAGAGCGACTTATTTTGAGGCTCATCCCAGTTGACAGCCCTGAACCATGGCTCTTCATCCCGCCTAGTGCAGCCATGGTTTTGAGAGTAACGGGGTGGGGAAACAGGAACTGTCTGTCTCCTGTCTTCAAAGATTATGCACCAGCACCTCAGCTAGCCCTGTTTAGTTTGCTTAAAGCCAATGGAAAGGAAAAGGAAATGTCCTAACCAGCTCTGTCCATATCAGTCCATGGAGATAGGGCCAGGTTTAGCCAAAGTGGAGATAATTGCTGTTTGTTCAGGGAAAGTTGTCCAAGTGGTCCTCCACATGTAGTGAGATGCTTTCTCAAAAAAATAAAAATAAAAATAAAACCACCCCTATAGAGTACAGCTGAGAGTGCTGGAGCTGTAACAGCATCGAAGGACTTCTGGCAAAGCTCAGTGCTCACTGCACCTCTTCACAGCTGCCTCCCAGTTACTGTTCTCGGATATCATTTACCTGTTTTGCTTGTAGTTAAATGTAGAAACATTTAACTAGGGCATAGGCAAAATATCTGTGCAGATTTATGAAGTGTACTCTCACTTGAATTTCATCGAATGAGTACTTATGTTATCCATGGATAAGTGTAAACAAGTGATGCTGAACAGGCATTACAGTCAGTTTTTTTTCTAAGAAGTTCTTTTTTCTGATCATAAACTTAGTATGTGCTTATTAAAGCAATACAGATAATATAAAAGTTATAAAGAAGAAAACCTTCTCATTGTCCTAACCACCTGGAGATACTAATTGTTTTACCAGTGTTTTATTACAGTTTGTCATATGTATGGGTGTTTGTGTTTGTGTGTAAACATGCTCTATTATCCCTGCTTATTTATAGATGTACAGAGAGAAAGCACAGAAATGAACATGTTATTTTGCAATCTCTTTTTATTTAAATATGTCTTTTAGGTACTGTTACATGTTAATAAATACATATCTATATCATGTCCAGTTTCAGTATCTGCAAAATGTTCCACACAGATGTGCTGTCTTGTATTAATCTTTGTGGGGGATATTTAGGTAGATTGTTTTCCTACAGGAAGGCCAAGATAAGTATTTCTTTTTTTTTTTTTTTTTTTTTTTTGACTTTTTGGGAGTCTCGCTATTCTGTCTGGGCTGGACTCGAGCTCACTTTGTAGCCCAGGCTGGTCTCAAACTTGCAGCGATCTTCCTGCATCAGCCTCCTGAATGCTGGGATTACAGGCATGTGCCACCATGCCTGGCTCTTCTTTTTTTTAATTCTTTCAACTAGATTTCAGTACTGCAAGGGCAGTAAAACAATGATACACTGGAAAAAATGCAGCAATAAACATTTTTTAAAAAGACTCATAGAATAAATAAAATTACCAAAAAAACAATATAAACCCATTCTGAAACCCCAAGAAGTCCTGGAATATAGAAATGCCCTCCTCCTTCACTATTTCACAGGAAGCACTGTAGGCTCTTTACTTACTATGGTTCTGGGATTACTTTTTAAATTATTAATAACTGGTTACAGCTTGGTTGTAGTGCACAGTTAAAATCACACTAATTTCATCTGAAGTGTCATTCTACAGCTTTATTTACACAACCAGTGAAAGGCATGTTTTAGGTTTATAATCTTTTTCAAACATTAATATAAGAAGCCAAATTGTAATGATACAGCAAAATGAGGTCACTGGTATTAATACAGGTAGCAAAGGTCCACATCTAGGTTGTATTGACATCAGGGAAATTTCCAAAACCAATTAAATAAACATTCTTGTGTATCTTTGTGAACTTTTTGGACCCCTCCCTCCCTTCCTCCCTGCTTTCTCTCATTCTCTTATTCTCTTGCTCTCACTATCTCTCGGTTTCTCTTTTCTTTTGTCCCTTCCTTCCTTCCTTTCTTCCTTCCTTCCTTCCTTCCTTCCTTCCTTCCTTCCTTCCTTCCTTCCCCTCCCCACTTTCTCTCTCTTTCTTCCTTGCTATACGTAATTCTGACTGACCTCAGCTTACTATGTAGCCAAGGCTGGCTTTAAACTTCTGTGGATCCACGTAGTGTGAGGGAGCATGTCCAGCTGGTCTGTTTTCTTCAGTATCACTTTCTAAAAACATGATTACTGTGTTGAACAAATGTGTGTATTGAAAAATAAAAAAACTACTTAGCAAGACCCTGTCTCAAACGAACAAAAAGAAAAACCAAAAAAGGTACTATTGTGTGTCTTCATGTTTACTGGCAATTTATACATACATACATATATATATTTATATTTGTATGAATTGTTGGTTATGTTTTAAACATTTTTGTAGGACTTTTTGCTTTTTGATTGCTGTGAAAGTGCTTCTCAGACTGTTAACCTGATAATCTGGAATGTGTACATATATTTTTCTAGTTTGTTACTTCATTTTCTGATTATTTTTGCCTTATAGAAGTTTAAATTTTAATATATTCAAGCCTATTAGTTTTGTCCTTTATTATTTCTGTTTGTGGTCAGCCTTATCAAAGCCTTCTTGACTCTGGGATTTCACAGCCTCACGCCTGCCAGGCAGGCACTTCAGCTACTGAGCCAAACTCCCAGCCCTAGTTTTTTGAGACAGGGTCGCACTATGTAGTTCAGGCTGGCCTTGCGCTCATGTAGTAGCCCAAGCCGGCCTCAAACTTGCAACGCTCCACCTACCTCAGTCTCCCAAGTGCTGGGATTAAAGGCGTGCACCATCACGCCCAGCTTGACTCTGGGATTATTGAAATACTTACCTCTTAGTACCCTTTAATATTAGAACCAAATTAAAACAAGGTGAAGTTATTCTGAATATATAGTGAGAGTTAGCTTTTTACTGATAGGAAAGCCACATCTCAACAAAATCTGTAACCTAGAATTTTATTTCCTTAACATAATGTGGAACCATGTTGAATGCTTAGTAACTATTGTAGGCACATTGCCAATTTCTGAATTAAAATTACCCCAAAATTTTAATCTCTTTAGAATTGTGTCATATAATTAACTCATAATCTCTATATATGGCTTGTCCAAATACATTATATAGAGTTTTAAATGTTATCTACATTGGAAGTGCTATCACTAGCCTATGCTAATTTATGTTAATTTTATATATTTCTTGATTGTTTCATATTTTCATTTAGAAGAAACACTTTCACCTTTTTTAGTACCCCTTAAAACTTGTTCACTTCCGTAAAGGTTGTGAAGGGGGAGAATTTGGTGATATTTTTCCTCATTTTTTCAAGGTGTTTATCAGTGGCACTGAATCAGAATGCAACAAGGTACTTCAGACCATTCTGAAGAATAGAAGGCTCTGCTCTCTTTTGTCTCCTTTCTTCACTCCCAATGCTGCACCTGTGGAGTTCATAAAGCTGTACGAGAAAGTGGTGAAGTTTCTAAGTGAGGACAACAGTGACATGATTTTCATGCTCCTAACCAAGGTAAGAGGTGATTCAATACTGATGCTGTAAACCAGAACAGAAGAATGATAGTTATTTCCCACTCCATAAAAATGAAAGGACCCCCGGAGATTTGGTTCCAGATGACCATAGATTGAAAGGCCTTTTTCACTTTTGCATAATCTTCAGGCAGCCCAACTGACCCCACAGGGTTCCTCTTTTGGGTGTGGAACTCTGGTTATATTGTGTAGGATAATCATAGTCCATATAGTATAAAAAGGACCTCCTTTCCAAGTTCTCTTTTAAAACTTAGTACAGTTTAGAAAATATTCGTAATAGTAGTTTAATACATCCTTCTTTTAAATTTATCTGAATTTGTGCCTAAATTATGCCTGAGAAATGAATTGTAATATGTCAAGTCTCTTACATTTAGAATAAGCCAGATATGAACAAATTGTCTTTGTCCTAATTTTAAATAGAATACTCTGTGAGACCAAAGCATTGATTTACTTAGCCAGTTGAAAATTTCAAAACCTTACCTATTTTACCTTCAGTTGTATTTCTCTGACACTTAAGAAGCAATAAAATCTTGGCATTTTTTAGCGCCTAGAGATTGATCTTAATCTGTAGTAGAGGAGAACATATTTTATAGCTTGGGATTCTGGAATGTAATACAACAGTCTGAATTTTTATTAACGGAGGCAGGAAAATGATGTAGCTCAGAAACATGGCTGTTAAATAAAGACAGTTCCATAAAGTGGCTGCTTGGTTATGGTCCTGTGACCAGTGAAGGTGAGCTGTAAGTTCTGATCTGGGGCTTGGAGAGGAACCTTACTGTTAGGTAGAAAAGTGTGTATCTTTCAAGAACAGAGTAAAATTATGAACCAATCAAGAATGGTCAGCAAGATTTTTATGTTACAAAAACAACCCTCTTGAGACCCCAGACAGTGGAGATGGTTGTGTAATAGTGCCAATTAGTGAACTTCTTATATTCTTCCCTGTGTTTGTCCATACATTTTAGTTTCCATTTTTATAAATTGGTAAATGTGAAGTAATCTTTGCCTTTTGAATTAAATTTGTGTAGACCTCTCTACTTCACTTAATTTTCTAGTGTAAATAAAACTTCTTCTTGTTTCTTTTTCTTTTTAGTTCGATCTTAAGCAATGGTTAAACACCACTAAACCTCCTCTGTCTGATCGTACCAGGCTTTTGGAGTCCATTCATTTGGCACTTACTGCCTGGGGCCTGGAACCAGATGAAGATATTTTGATGCCATTTAATCTTTTCTGTAAGCACTGGACTTACCTTCTTCTCTACCAGTTTCCTGACCAGTATAGTGATGTTCTCAGGCTGCTGATGCAAAGTAAGTGTCTTCATTTAATTGTGACTAAGTAGATTTCAGGGAATATTTAATGCCATATTTACCACTCTAAAGACATCATCCAAAAATGTAGTATAGTAGTACAAGAATTGGAAGTCACTAATCATCAACTAAAGGACTTGATGAACAATGCCCTGAAAGTTGACATTTACGGTAATGGTCAGTAATTGTCCTGAATGCTAGGATGGGCCCTGATTGAGCAAGACAGCACTTGTCTTTTTACCTTAACTTTGCAGCTGTCTTGAAGTGGAATAAGATGGGAAAGGACCTACTTTCTCTACAGAAAACAGATTTGGCAAGGAAAGGGAAGATATATTTAATGTGCTGGTTGGTTTATCTGTAGTTCCAGGTGATGGGTAAACTTTGGGTCATCCCCCTACCACACATGTAATTTTTTTAAATTGTGTTTTGCACATGTATTTTGTCTTTGTATAAAGGATTCTACTTGTATTTGCCAAAGAAAAGAGCAACATTAAATTTTCCACATCGCCACTGGTATAGGGAAAAGAAACTCCCAACCTACTAGATGTCTGGTACAAGTTTGTGTTCTCTAAAATCAAAGAATGAATTTTAGGAACAACAGAGGTTAAGAGCAGAATATATTTATTGAGAGAAAGAAAGCTTCTGTCTGAGAGAGACAAAGACTCTATCTTTTCTAGGGACTTTATAGAGCAAAACCACGAGGTGAGGCAGGTCCAAGATGGGGAAAAATGGGAACTTGCAAGGCAGGCGGGCATAAGGTGGAATAGAACTTTGGTCAGCCAATAAGATTAAGAGTATAATTGCTGAGGTAAGATTGATTAAATCAGGATCCAATAGGGAAGTGAGTCATGCAGCAAGTGGCAACAGGGCCTTTACCTGTAGGGGGTTGGATTAGTGGCTTTTTCTGGCTTCCTCAAAGTGCTGGATACCCATTTAGAATATCTATCTCTGATGTTTATACTTAGGGTGTGGTTGCATTTGTTTTGGCTTTTGTCGAGATCTGGCCCATAATGGAGGTGTCTTTCTCCTCCAAGGTTGCACTGACTCCTTTGAGGGCCTCGCCTGTCTGACTGCCTTATAATATTTCTAATTAACCCAGCTGCCTATTCCCTGCTGAAGAAGTACTCTGACCTGCTATGAGGAAATAACGGGTGATGACCGATCTAGTTTCTTCAGACTGAACGGAATCGTAGTTGTTGATGGCAGTCAGAGATACTCTACAGAGGGTCTATCTAAGGGTGCTCAATAGACACCAGGTATTTTCATCTTGGGTAGGCATACAGCTTTAAGCCTCCATCCAGTGATCTTGGTAGAAGACCTCCAAATAATATAGAGGAAAGAAACTCCCAACCTACTAGATGTCTGGTACGAGTTCCTGTTTTCTAAAATTGTAGACTGAATTTTAGGAACAACAGAGGTTAAGAGCAGAATATATTTATTGAGAGAAAGAAAGCTTCTGTCTGAGAGAGAGAGAGAGAGAGAGAAGGGAGTCCCAAGTGAGTTGTCTTCTTTTGTACATATTTTAATGAACATGTAGATAGCTAATACTCATTCTGCAATTTCAAAATTTGATCAAATGTATATTTTGGGTTCTCTGAAACAGTTTAAAGAGGTTATGAGCTTTTTATGTAGGCTACCACTGACTTGTGTTTAGCTGAAAATGTTGACTTACCAGGAAAAGAAATTCAGTTAAAGGCTCAAGAATAACAGTATTACACCTCTTAGATTCTACAACTTACACCCTCCTGGCTTCCTTTCCCTACCTTGCTGCCATGTTGGTGTTGCCAGGTTTCCTATTCTTAGTCCTTTCACCTGGTCATTCTCTGTGAGTGAGTCTGTTTTCCCTGACACCCCTGCCATCTTCTAAGTCTTAATGACTTTCATGTCAGTGGTTTGATTTCAGGCCTCTGCCTTGTTATCCAGACCATAGAAGCCATTGGACATTTCATTGCCCCCTAGATACCTCCTACCTCACATATTGCAGCTGGCCTCATAGTCCTTCTTCTCTGACCTGTTCCTGTAAGCTTATTATCCTGTTTGACTCCTGTGCCCTGTCTGTTTGGAAAGTGCTTTAGGAGGTGTTATTCTATGTTGTGGGATGTGAGGTTGGTAAGTAGCGAGTTGGAACTATTTGGGAATGCCCGCTGGTGATCTCCACATGCTGGATCTGGGTGTTGGTTTAGATTTTGCCTTTGGTAAAAGTAGAATTTTCAAGCTAGTAGGAGACTCCTTCCCAAGAGGCTGGATTCTGGAGTTGTATTCTGTACCTAGATCCCTTGTCCTGTTACTGTCGTTTCTCTCATACTCATAGTTAGCCGTTACCTTCCAACTAGGAAAGCAACGCTCTTCTCATTCTCCAGGCAGGGTTGGGGGTTAGTCTCCCTACCTGACTCTAGCTCCAGTGGCTTTGGTAGAGCTCACTTCAATCCACTTTACCAGGAACAAGGAAAGTGAGATATCCAGCTGGTCAATTCTTTTAGTGGGTTCTCTTTACTTTGGTCTTCTTACCCAGGGTATTCCTATGAATTTGGTTTGGATTTATGTATAATTATTACTGTGTTGAATCATATTCTTTGATTGAAGTAGAAAAACTTAGTTTGTGAAAGATGCTGACTTGCTCACTGTGTCATTGCTCCCTAGGCTCTGCGGAGCAGCTGCTGAGCCCTGAGTGTTGGAAAGCCACTCTGAGAGCCCTGGGCTGCTGCTCCCCAAGCTTCCAGCAGGAGGCAGCTTCTGCCAAGAGTGCCATGCTTCAGGGCTCTTCAGATGTTCTCTTGTCGGACAAACAGGTGCATAGCTTTTTTGAGTTCTAATGTGTTTGTATTTTTCCATTTCCCTTGCTGTTTGTTTTTTAAACAATTAGAGCATGTTTCAGAGTATTTTTAAAAGCTGCTTTTGGATAATACTCTATTCACAAAACTATATTTGTGCCTTATCCGTAAGAGCCCTGTAATTTCCTTTGCTACTCTTTGTCTGGATTTTTTTTTTTTTTTTTAAATAACCCTGAATCAATTTTTTGCGTGACTTTCCAAGATAAGGCTGGGGCATCACCTGACTAAACTTTCCATGCCCCTTTTAGCCCTTGACTCACCCAGGACCACTGCAATATCTCTCAGAGCCCACAGCTTACAAGTTTTGTTTCCTGTGTGTTCATGTGAGGATTTATTTGAAGGTTCTGCTCTAGAAAAGAGTTTTGAATCTGCCGATTTATTTTTCGTGTTTTTTGTCTTTACACCTCTTAAAGGAGGAAGGGGAGAAACAGGGTGAACATGATTAAGGCACAGTGTATGCATACGTGGAAATATCACATGAAACCCACTAATTTGTACATTTAATGTTGATTAGTTTAAAAAGTCAAAGGCTTGCCATATTCTCAGCACAGTTTTTCGTACTGTGCTAAAAGTAGACAGTAAGCATTTTTGCATTGGTTATCTCTTCCAGGTAATGGAGACCATACAGTGGCTTTCTGACTTTTTCTATAAGCTTCGGTTATCCAAGTTGGACTTTAAAAGCTTTGGTTTATTCTCAAAATGGAATCCTTACATGGATCATGTGAAGACACTCTTGGGCTATCTTGTCAAGAGGCTGATTGACTCAGAAATGGCCTCCTTGGCCCAAAACACATCTGCTGGCAACAAAGCAGGTAACATGCTTCTATTGCAACATAAAATAGAGTGTCTGCCCTCCTATTAGAAGAGACTTGAATAAATATAAGGGAGATTTATATCAAGGGTCAAGGAAAGGAAATAGAAAATATCCGGTGCAAGTCCATGTATGTGTCATGACTTTATTCATACTTAGTGAATACAGGATTTTTGCTACAGCTCATATCTGCTCCTTTGTATGGTGTGGTGAAAAGAATTTTCTTTCTTCTGTTGTTTACCTAGCTAAGTAAAAGATTCTGAATATTAAGCATTTATCTTAAAAATAATGTTATAAAATTACCAGTGACGTTGTATTGCAAAATAAAAATCCTTTAGTTTAGATTCATTATGGCAAATGAAAATGCAAACATACTTATCCTAAACTTGTTCTTTGTATATTAACATAGGTTTATGCATATATATTAAGTAGATTTTTTATAAAATACTACCAACGATACTGACAAAGGATGGGCTTATTTCTTATCTCTAAAAATTTTGCTGTTTCAGTGCTGAGATCCTTACATTCGGTAATTATCCAGCTCTTTAAGCCATGGATCCTGGTTTTAGAGGACAGTGAAAGGTAGTTTTTCATGTATTTGAATTTCTTTGATGTTTATTTACTTAAAGTTCTAATGGTTTGGTAAAGGTGATTTCACAGGTGCCATTTTTAGTGACAGGTCATATATACATTTAGAAAATGCTTGTTTACAAAATTTTAGACATTTTCTGTTTATGAAATTATTAAGCTGAGTGATCAGAGATGTCTTGGTATTTATTTTGAACAAAATGGTACACTCATTTTGAGTTTTCCACAGTAAAGAAATTGAATGCTTTTGGTACTTAATTTCAGAAAAACAGATGCTGTTGTCCTAAAGTTTCTCTTAGGTTTTGATAATGTAACACTGAAAATTAAGAGAGTCACTTAATCTTCTCCACTACCCCAGTTATTTTGAGGAACTAAGTTGACTGTCAGATTATTGGGTGGAAAATATCTTTTAAACATGGAATTATGTAATTAAGTGAAAGCATTATTTTCATAGCACTTACAATACTTAGAGATGTAGATCTCTCCAAATGCATTGAGTTGCTGATGAGTGTTTTTTTCTCTGAAAGTATC
>RJWM01024734.1:0-30351 GCA_004363535.1 Dasyprocta punctata | reverse complement strand
CTTGTACTAGCATTGTAGCCCAAGCCGGCCTTGAACTCACAACGCTCCTCCTACCTCAGCCTCCCGAGTGCTGGGATTAAACATTCTTCTAATTTTGATATACCAAATGCTCAAGATTATATAACATTCAAAGACAGGTTCTGCCTTACCTGCTTTACTTAACAGTAAGATTTATTGATATTTGAGATGTATTCCTATAGATTTATTTATGGATTATTGATACTCAGTTGATGGTACAATATATATTTAGATACATAATTTGATAATGTTTGACCTATACATGAATCTAAGAAATCATTATGACATTCAACATAGTTACCATACTGCTATAGTTTACATCTAAAATTTTCCCCAAAGTCTTATGTACACAGAGACTTTTGTAAGATGATAGGATCATGGTAGCTATATACTCATCAGTGGATTGATTCATTGATAAGTTTATAGCTGAATGTGTTGTTAGGTGGTAGGGTTATCACCTGTGAACATTAGACATAGCCTATTCAGCCTTTCAAGGCAGATAGTCACACCAATGATTCTCCATGGTACTTTCCAGCCTTTGGCCTCTCCTGGCTCTATATCCTTGCTCCCTCCTGTTCTGAGGCTTCCAACTTTTGAAGTAAGCAGCTACTTGGTCCTGTGGCTCTCCAACGTGCAGGGGCCATTGTGGGTTATCTCACTTCTGGTCCTTTTAGTCAATTTAGCAAATACATATCATACCATATCATTCATATATATATGTGTGTGTGTGTGTGTGTGTGTGTGTGTGTATGATGTTGTTGTATATAACAATAGTTCATTCTTTCTATTGCTATTATTCCATTGCATTAAAATAACACAAATCAATAAATTATACATTTATTTATCTGTCAGTAGAATTTGAGTTTTCTTTTCCATGTTATATTATAATTTTGGCAAATATTCCTTGAACTGCTACCAAGTCATTGTTTCAGATGTATAATTTCCTTTGAAATAGCTTAAGGAAGAGATGTTGTTTTTCATGTCTCTAAATATAAACTATTCAAAAATAGTTGAGAAAAGTATGAATATTTTTCAGAATTTCTGCCTTCAAAATATGAGTGCTGCTTACAAGTATGGTTCCTGAAAGCACCTATGAACATAGTTTATGAAATTATCAAGTGCATCATATAATGCTGCTATCTGTACCTTTGGATTGTTTACAATGTCCTAAGAGTGAAAGCTGGAGAGGCAGGTGAAGTTCTGGAAAAATTAAGCACACAGAATAGCTAGGATTGACATATTATGTGATGAAGGTTTCCACAGAGATAGCTCTTCCCTTTTAACTTCTATTAGCAAATATTACTGTATGGTCAATCACTGGAGAAACACATAGCAAATATTACTGTAAGGTCAGTTATTGGAGAAACACAATTTTTGTTGCAATAGCTTTTTTTTTTTCATGTAGAAATTTTACTTAGGAGGATCAGTGAGTAATGTCCTATATGATGGTGCCTGAGTATGGCAAAAAAGACACTATCCTGACTGAAATCTGAAACTGACGTGTCCTGCTTCTCTGTTTTACCCCTCTTCTCAGTAAGGCAGCCCTGTGTGTGTGTGTGTGTGTGTGTGTGTGTGTGTGTGTGTGTGCATTCGTGTGTGTTTTGTTTGCTTTTTCTTTTCTGCACGTAGTGTGAAAGAAATTTTGAAATTTAAAGCTAACTGGCAGCCCAGTGTCGTATTGTGACAAGATATGTTCATCCTGCCCCCCATGTAGTTAAATTGCTAAATCCAAACTTCATTGACTGTGTCCAGCTGCTTTTCATAGATAGCCTAACCCAAGTCAGCCTGACCTTGTCCAGCTGCAATGTCCGTGTTTTCCCATCTACAAATATAACCTGTTTTTCAAACATTTTTCAGCGACTTTCTATTCAGGAGCAGACAATGACTAACCCAAGCCAATGAAAACCCACCACACTTCCAAGTCTCTATACTTCCTGCTTGCAAATCTGTATAACCCAAACCTGAAACTGACTCAGAGCTGGTGATCTGCAACTGGTTCCCACCAGCTCACCACTGTAATAAACAGTTGCTTTCCAACACCTTGATGTGGAGCATTTTTCTTTCGGTTTGGTACTGGTTCTGCAACAATAGCCTAGATGAAACCACTGCGATTACCTATAGGGCAATTTAGGAAATGTATCCCAGTAACATGTAACACAGAGCCATGCTTTCCTAAAATCTAGTGCAATAACAGAGCAGAGGTAGTTTTCCTCAGACAGGAAGTGCTTCTAAATTGTACCTTCCCTTACTTGCTAGCAATATTTCCCCTTTAGGTAGTCCCTGAAATGAATTTAGATAAGAAAGACTAATTATTTTACAGATGTGTGCTGTACTACATATGCATCATTATGTACCATTACTCAATTCATATCACCTTTCCCTTTTTCAGCCCTGCCTTACTAACACCTTTTTTACTATCATGTACGTTTATAAAGTTTAATTTTCATAGTCTGTAGCTAACATAGCCCAGTCTCCTGCTTTCAAGGTAAGTGGGATTCTTGGCAGTTAGACACAGGACACCACACCTATAAAATTGTCCCCAAAAGATTCACAATCCAAATGCTGGTTTCTGGAGGCTCCTAACTTTAAAGACAGGCTTTCCTCTGTTTCACTGAGGAAGAACCTACTGTGTCTGCAGCAATCTGGGTGCAGTGAAAACACATCCCTGGGTAAATAGCTGTTAATCCTGGTGAATGCAACAGCCTTGCTTGCCACTGACCTCAACAGTTCACATCAAGGGGTTTTTCGTACACTAAAGTGAGATGTGTTCTCTGCTTCTCTTCTTGCTATGGATCTTGTCAAACTGAAGATGCACAGTGGTTCCTTGATCGGAGCTGCACTGTGGGGATGTGATGATCCACAGTCATGGGAATTACTGAAGAGGCAAAGAAATCCAGACACAAAATACAGCTACTTGCACAGAAAATATCTTGCGGAGAAATAGCATTGACTACTTCGGGGAACATTTTAAGAAGACTCCATTGTACCTCTTGAAACATCTTTTTTTTGGTGCTGCACATTAACAGAAGTGCAAAATGCATTCTCATATCAAATCCTACATGAGTAACAGAAAGGATCGATGAATAAATGTGCTCCAGAGAAGATCATTGGCTATATTGCTCTGTAGCAAAAATGATTTAGGGCAAACTATTCCAAAATACATAATGAAATATAATCAGTGTATGATTCAAATAGAGAAGGCACCTGCTTCTTTAGTTGTAACAGAAGGGGAATCATGAAAGTCTCTATAATAAGATCAAGCCCATTTGATTGAATGTTGAATGCTGTATTCTCAAACAGTGCCAAAACAACTTTTACCAAAACAACCCTCACTGAAGCAACCTATTGGTGAGAAAATGCTGAGTGTGCTTCACATAGTACTGAACATCCCGTGTATAGTTCAGTAGAGCCTCAGGTCGAAAAAGACAAGATGTAATTTGTTCAGAATCAAAAGTCTGCAAAGCAGCAGCAAGAGAGAGCAAAAGGGGACTTGAGCTTGATGAAAATGAAGTAAAGTTCATAATAATATTTTCACATATTTAAAGAGAAATGGTATATTTAAAGGGAAACATGAGCAAAAATACAAAGTGAAATCATGAGATAATGCAGCAATTTTCTTTTTCTTCCATGACCTCTATCTTGAGTATTATTTAGATTCTTATTTTTGATAAATAATATGATAAGTAGACCAGTCAGTGTCATCCCTGTTCTGGTATGAACAAGTTTTCTAAGACCATACAGTAACAGAAATTGAATAAAGATTGAATTCCTAAGCCAACCACTCATACTTACGTTTTGGGTAGCAGTGTATGCCATTTTTTCCTTCTATTGCTTAAAGACTGAGTTCTAACCAAGTCTTTCATTTTAGGAAATCTTTCCATGGTATTTTCTTCTCATGAATAAGTGTAAAAAAAATCCTAGAACTAAACAGACTAATGACTTATTTGGAATCTATTAGAAGAGTCAATACCACTTGATACAATGTATACTAATTACTGAAGTGATACAAAAATATTAACAACATGAGGAAAAATTATTTCTGTCTTGAGAAGTAGGTAATACTTGCATTTTCATATGCGCTATGAAAGAAGTATATATTATCTCATTTCATAATCTTTTCTTTCTTTCAAACCATTCCAGATTGAGCATTGCTGAATATACCAGTGCATCATAATGTACTATGCTGATTGAGATACATTGTAGAAAAACTCCTAATAATCTCTTTTTTGGTCCAAGTAAAATATACATCATCCAAAACACTTTCACCTGCATACCATGTGTAAACTACATCAACCTCACAGTGATCTAGGTCCCTGGACTAATTTGTTGGAATATCTAAATAGCAATAATGAATATCATAAACAAGAAAGCTAATGCTCAGATAAAGATGGAAATCAATTTTTAAGATCTGTGAGGACTTAAGTTTATGTGTTGACTAAAGAGTCTTGAGACAGCTGGTAAACACTTGTCTGTATGTCTATAATGATATTTTTGGGATTTTAATATTTCAATCAGTGGACTGAATATGGGAAACTACACTAATGAAAGTGGGCATCCACCAACTCCCAAAGCCTGAATAAAACAAAAAGGCAGGGAAAAGATGAATTTTCTCTTTTTGAACCAGAACATTCATTTCCTCTTTTTAGATATTGAAGGTGCTGGCTCCCAAACTTGGAGTTACATTACTGACTTGCCTGATTCAGGCCTTTGAATTCAGACTGAGTCATACAATTTGCTTTCCTAATTCTCCAGCTTTCAGTCATCAGATCCAGGGTTTCCTGGCCTGCACAATCACATGATTCAATATTCACAATCAATCTTCTTTTATATACTTAAATATGAAGTGTGATTGAAAGGAACAAAGAAGGTTTAAATTTTTAAAAAACCAAAATGAAAGACATGTTTCCAATGATCCCTCTCAGAACCCTCCCCCCGACCTCAAACACACTGGTCCCATCACTCTTGCATTTTCTGAAGCAGCTCTGAAAGTTTTCTTTCTTCAGTGTCCTTAATTGCACTCGCATGCTTGCCTCAATGTCCTGAATCCATTCAAAGCTTTTATCTCTCATGGTCATTTTGACTGTAGGAAAGAACCAGAAGTCATATAGTGCCATATGTGGTGAATAAGTGGACAAAGACACACAGTAACATTTTCAAGAGCCCGCTTTTCTACTGAATTCCACCCAGCAGCAACATTCACTAAATTTTGGCCACACCTCATAGATACAAAAGAGTATTTTCAGAACTGCTCCAGAAAGCGGCAAAATGGTGGGATAAGTGTGCTTGAAGCAAGGGACATTAATGTTAATCCATCTTTTGCTATAATACCTTTCGTAATCTAAACATTCACCACATATTTGAATCACATCTTGTAAATGTTATTGGTTCTGTTTCTTTGGAGAATCATGACTAATGCAAGACTTAATGATAAGTGAAATCTATCCAGATCCTTAAAGTAAAATTATGATAGAATAAAGGTGATTTTTTAAAAATACTATTGGGGGTACACCAAGATGGCAGAGTGGCAAGCAGGAAGGAAGGAGCCTCTCTGCGAGTCACTGTCCAGATGTTGGAATATAGCAAAACAACATGAAGACAAGTAGGAGGGTTGTGGGCTCCCTGGATCCAGGAAGAATCTGAAGCATAAACTGAAGCCCAAGAGAAAGTAAGGAGAGAAACTTCAACAAAGCAGGAGGATGTACCCAGTAGTGTCCTCTCCCTAAGATGAAACTTGCTACATGAGAGAAGCAGTTCAAACATGCGGACACGTGGTAATGGCTGGCAAACACAGAGGCCTCCATCCAGAGATGTAGCAATGGAAGGGCGCAGCAGGCGTGAAGGATTGTGCTGGTTGGCAGTGAGTACTGAGGGCTCAGTCATCCCATAGGAGACAGCAACTGACCAGCAGCCAACTAGGAGAGGGGCCAACTGAGCTCAGAACTCTGATGGCTGCTGGTTCCTTCTAGTGCCTTTCAGCTGGACTCAAGCTCACACAATGTGGGCGGACTGCTGCAGACCCAGTGAATCTGGTCTCAGACAGAAAGTGCAGGCTCTCTGAGATTATCTGCTACCCCACCAAAAAGCTACTGCTAGCATGCTGGGACACATTCACCCTGATAGGGACTCAGTCTCCACAGTTTGTCTACCAGTGACAGCAGAGACAAACCTGGAAGTGAGCTTTTTCCTTTTATCTTTTTTCTCTCTCTCTCTCGTTTTCTGTTGTTGTAGTGGTGGTTTTGTTTTTGTTTTTTGCTTGTTGTTTTTCGCTCCTTCATTGTTTCATCTAGTTTTTATGAGTGTGAACATGGTTTCTAGCCTCTTTGTGGTTGGGATTCTTTTCTGCTCTTTTTATTTTTTCTTTCTCTCTTTCCCTCCAGTTTTCTGCACCAATTTACCAAAGTCAGCATGATCCCCTTTTGTCCCCCAACCTTACTTCTGAACTCTGCCTCTTCTAGTTCTCTATTTTCTCCACAACCCATTTTAAATTTTAACCCTGAGGACAGAATTGGCATATTAAGGACTTCCATACTGCATATAATTTTCTGGTTTGCTTTAGATTCTTTTATATAACCACAAATCTAGTTCATATAAATAAAAGTGGCAAATTAATGGTTAGCTCAGTTTGTAATTCTCTATGCTGTGTTTGATGTTAATGGTACCATTATAGCAAAAGTGATGTAATTGTTCTAAACAACTGTTCTTCCTAGTATTCCATGAATGAGATTAACTAAGGGTCACAGGAAATACTGTGTCCCAGGGCCAAAGAACCAGGGACTGGGCCAAATAAGCAGCAACTTCTCATCTCCAACAAACTGAAGAATTTAAGGGAAATGAACGAATCAACTATAATGGAAAGCCCATCAGAATCACAGTTGACTTCTCAGCACAAACCCTTAAATCAAGGAGTCAAAGATTATAGAAGAAATTAGACAGTTTCTATAATTAAATGATAATGACAACACAACATACCAGAACTTATGAGACACAAAGAATGCAGTCCTAAGAGGGAAATTTATAGCATTAAATACCTATATCAGGAAAACTGAGCAAGTACGTATAATGGTGAAACTCAAACTTCTAAAGAAGAGCAGGCTAAGCAAAAGCTCCTATGGGGAAGGAAATTATAAAGATGGTTACAGAAAATAATGCATTGGAAACTAAGGAAACAATACAAAGTATCAATGAATCAAAGAGTTGATTCTTTGAAAGATTAAATAAAACAGACAAACCGTTATTGAACCTTATAAAAAAAGGAATGAGAAGACTTAAGTCCACCCAATTAGGAATGAAAAGGGTGAAAGAAAAACAGATGCTGCAGAATTCCAGAAGACTCTCTATACCTACTTTGAAAACTTATACTAAAATAATGATGGAAAATGCAAAAGAAATGGGCAGACTTCTAGATACATATGCATTACCCAAGGTTAATCAAGAGGATATAAAAATACTAAGTACACCAATAACAATACTAAGTACACCATGAATCAAAGATGCAATTAAAAACCTGCCAACAAAGAAAAGTTCAGGCCCTGACAGATTCACTGCTGAATTCTACAAGAAATTTAGAGAACTAACACCACTACTTCTCAAACTCTTTAATAAAATTGAAAGGGGATAAACACTCCCAAATTCATTCCAAGAAGCAAACCTTACCCTGATACTGAAACCATAGAAGAACACAAGTAAGAACAAGAATTACAGGCCAATCTCTCCAATGTACATAGATGCAAAACTCTTAAATAAGATACTGGCAAACAGAATGCAGAAAATGACCAAGAAGATTCACAGCATGATCAGTGAAATTCATCTCAGGGATGCAGGAATGGTTCAACATATGTAAATCAATAAATGTAATACACTATATTAACAAAGTCAAGCAAAAAAAAAATCACATACTCATCTCAATAGATGCAGAAAAAGATTTTGACAAAGTCCAGCACCTATTCATGACAGAAAACTGGAATGGATGGTCTTTATCTCAATCTGATAAAAGCTATCTATGACAAACCAACAGCCACCATCGTACTAAATGGATAAAACCTGAAATTTTTGTCTTTAAAATCAGGAACCAAACAAGGATATCTATTGTCTCTACTTTTATTAAACATAGTACTGGAAATTTTAGACAGAGCAATTAAACAAGAGAACAAAATAAAAGAATTAAGGATAGGAAAGGGAAAAGTTAAGTTACCATTATTTGCAGATGACATAATACTTTACATGGAAAGCCCCTAAAACTCCACTAAAAAACTGCTAGATTTAATAAGCAAATTCAGTAGCATAACTAGACACAAAATGAACATTTAAAAAAACAATAACTTTCATATACATGAATACCAAACTCACTGAGAGAGAAATTGGGAAAACAACACCTGTCGTAATAGCATCCAAAAATTGAAATACTTAGGAATCAATCCAACAAAATACATTAAAGACCTCTATATTGAAAATTACAATACTCTGAAAAAGGATATTAAAGAGAATATCAGAAAATGAAAAGACATTCCTTGCTCATGGGTAAAAAGATCCAATATAGTGAAAATGGTCATACTCCCCAAACTATTATACAGACTTCCTACAATTCTTGTCAAAATTCCAATAGTGTATTCAAAGAATTAGAGAAAACAATCCTAAAATTCATCCGGAACCAGAAGAGACTCGGAATAGTAAAGGCAATTCTGGGAAACAAAGGCAAAGCAAGGGGCCTCACAATCCCCATCTTGCAATTATGCTATAAAACTACTGTGATCAAAAACAGTATGGTACAGGGAAAAAAAAAAGACAGGCCCAAAGATCAGTGGAACAGATTACAAGATACAGAAAGAACTCCAGATATAATAAGCTACCTTATTTTTGACAACGGTGCCAAACATTCACTGGAAGAAAGATAGTCTCTTTTATAAATGGTGTTGGAAAAACAGGATCTGCACATGCCAAAGTTTAAAACTGGACCAGATCATTCACCATGCAGTAAACTAAACTGAAGATAGATCAAAGATCTAAATATTAAAACAAAAACATTAAATCTGCTGGAAAATAGAATCAGTAAAACTATTGCAGACATTGGTGCATGCAAAAACTTTATGAATAAAACCCTATTCATACAGAAACTATCACTAATAATCAACATCTTGGATCTCATCTTAACAAAATGCTTTTGCACCACAAGGGAAACCACCAACGGAGTGAAGAGACAAACCACAATGTAGGAAAAAATGTTTACCAGCTACTCCTCAGACAAAGGGTTACTATCACGAACATATAAAGAATTCAAAAAATAATCAGATCTCCCAAAGTTAAAGACCCAATCAAAAATGAACATCTGAGATGAATACACATGTCTCAGCAGAAGAAATAGAAATGGAAAATAAATATATGCAAGAATGTTCAACATCATTTTTCATTCAAGAGATGCAAATTAAAACACCGAGATTTCATCTCACCCCAGAAAGAATGTCTATGATCAAGAAATCAACGAACAATAAATACTGGAGGGGCTATGGAGAAAAAAAGAGTCCTTCTCCACTTTTAATGAGAGTGTATACTTGTACAGCCCCAGTGGAAATCAGTGTGAAGATTTCTCAAAAAACAAGGATTGGACATCCCATTTGTCCTTACTATTCCCTTTTGGTATTTTCCCAGTAGAATTAAAAACATCATGCCACACTGATATATGTGAACCCATATTTATATCAGCACAATTTGTAGTAGCTAGATTTTGGAAACAACCTCAATGCCCAAGGAATAGAAAAAAGATGTGGTGTTTTCATACAGTGAAGCACTACTCAACCATAAAAAGGATAAACTGATACATTTATAGGTAAATGGGTGCAACTTGAGACCATGTTCATAAGTGAGATAAACCAGACACACGAGTGTAAACATTGTATTGTCCCCATAGTGTGAGAAGCTGAAAGAGTAAATAAGATCCAAAATGTACAATAGATATTGCAAAATTGGAAGACATTTAAAAGCAAAAGAGAAAATTGGATGGTAGAATGGAGAAAACAAGGAAGGTAAAAAAAAAAAAAAAATATATATATATATATATATATATATATATATATATAATAGCTAAGCAAGTTATACTACTAATTTCTCTTAGTTCTTTGAAATGAAAGGTTTGTGCTAAAATTGTTTGGGTAATTAAATGTCAATATATTGTACTCTGAGTAACTAATTTAAAGATAACTATACGTAATATGTTAACCATTGTTACCTTCTATTTCTCTGTTTTGAAATTTCGTTTTACTTTTTTCTCTTTAAAATAGAAAAAAAAACTATTAATGAACAATAACATGAGGGAACATGGGGAGGCTTTTAAACAAATAAAATGAAATTTAACCAAGACCTTAGAGTTAGAGTATTCATCAGAATGAAAATACAAAACTTGCATTTCTCTTTTAAACAATTTTCTAAAATATTTAGAAAAAAATAGAAGAAAGTACATGAATACCACCATTTGACTTACTTCCAGGAAAGATAGATGTGTACTTTATCAGGGAAATATTAGATGAGAAACAGACTATCATGATGACTAATTCTGTCTGTTATGATCCATTAAGACTTTGATCTGTTTTGTATTATTTGAAATGTTGCATTGTGCCAAGATTATATTCTACTAATCACTAGAGTGAAGGTAACAAAATACGTGACTCTATGTGATTGAAGCCTATGGATTACTGATATCACATAAACTAGATCATTTTGTAAATCATTTGCCTAATTGAGGAAGTTATGTCTTTGGTCCTCTTTTCCTGTGATGATCACAATCATGAGGCAAAAATGTAATGAAAGATAGCCCTAAGGAATGGAAACTAGGATGAATGCTGTAGGACTTTATATTGAAATATTAATGGTCTGTTAAAAAGCTCATTTTTGCACTCTGCTAAGTTTACATTTACAGTACTTATACAATTATTCAAAACTAGATGTCTTTACACATTTATTCAAAACTAGATGATGTTACACACTAATTCTACTACCATGCCAAAAAAAAAAAAAAAGAATCTCAGAAACTCCAGGTATCTTTCAGATTTCTACATTAGGTCTTCTGGTCCTCACTTTCTGTACTATTCACCAAATTCTAACTAGGCTCCATGGTATTTCTACTTGTGTCATACTCAAGTAATTGGCCTGATAGTTTTAGTAAGGTCCTTGGAATACCAAGCTGTTCTCTACTGCCAAGGATGGATGGAAGATGCATTATATACAAATGTGAAAGAACAGGGTTCTTATTTAATGATCCCTTCCAACTTCCACACTCTGTGCCTTATTGTTTAAAAAGTCCATTAGCCCTTATAATACACACATCTTAATTCTTTGTATTCTTTCCCATTATGAGCACAAAACATCTGACATGCAGAATTTAAAGGAGGAGAGGGCTGGGAGTTTGGTTCAGTGGCTAAAGCGCTGCCTGTCTGGCAGCTGCGAGGTTGTGAGTTCAATCCCCGGTGCTTCAAAAAACAAAACAACAACAACAACAACAACAACAAAGAATTTAAAGGAGGAGAGATTTATTTCTAATATAACCAGTGGATCAAGTAAAGGCATACATCATCCACTTGGAAGCAGTCAAGAACCTTTGTTTCTTCAAAATGGATGCTAAGTGGATTTGGAAATAATAGTATTCTCCTGTGATTAGATGACGAGCCAGCGCTAGTAAGGGCCTTTACCTGCTGCACAATTATTTAATGTGTTTCTGAGGAGCTCCGTGCTCATTAGAGACAGTCCAAATATTTACAGCTACACTCATGTTTCCACACAGCCCAGTGTCTGCTCTCTTCTCACCACCGTAAGAACCAGATACATACGACACCATAGCACTCTGCTGCAACTCTGTCTTGTGTTTATTTTTTGTTTTGTTTTGTTTTTTTGTCTTTACCCTGTGATTGGGAAAATCGTTGGAAAATGATCACTTCCATGGACATTTTGTATCTTCAATAAATAGTGTAGAAAAATGTCTTACAAAAGTAAATAGATATTGATTCATTCCTCTGTTTCTCTGTGCAGACTTTCCTTACTGGAATTTCTTGTAGGTACACTCTCTCTATCCTCCTATCATCCTTCCAATCTATCACTGGCATATTTCTGAACTCACTTTACAATGCATCTCTAGTGTATTTCCTCTCAGAAGACTTGCTTGCATATTCCTATTCTGATCTATCTACTATAACTCTGTACTCACAAAATGCCTGTGAATAACTCTATTATGGTTATTACTGCTAATTCAGTTATATACATAAAAAAAATTAAATGGTACAGGAAGGCAATGAAAACTGAAACATGTTCTATTTCTACTGCCTTGAAGGACAGTGCCATGCTAAAATGGTACATCTAGTCTCAAACTACACTAATTACTCAAAATCATGAATTGTTTGCTTTGAGCTGGGATTATGATTTTCAAGAATATTTTTGTCTTCTTGGAGATTTTAGCTGTCTTTCTTTTTGCTTCCCTAATAAAATAGCATGGTTTTCTACCTGAGTCTAATATCATCTATGGTCTCAATTGTATTTCTCATAATGAAACTTCTGCTTTAATGTCTTATTTACAACTATTTTTTCTAAGTACATAAATTAGCTCTCATGCTGTCATTTGAAATGCAATTCATTTAAAAATCCTACATATTTTTCTTCCTTGACTTTTTCCATTTTTCCTCAGAATATACTTTATAAATCTAAAAAAATATTCTCACATATGGATGATTTGGCAAGAATATATAATTCAATCTCTAACACCCAGTTTTCTAATGCAAATCTGATGACTATTCATTCCTCTATAAATTGACATTTTTCTGCAATCATGTTAGGAGCATCTTTTATCTTTGATGCTCTGAAATTTCATAAGAATATGGTTCCATGTCAGGTGTGGTGGCACATGCCTATAAACCCAGCATTCAGGAGGTTGAGGCAGAAGGATCGTCATGAGTTCAAGGCCAGCCTGTGCTACATAGAAAATTCAAGATCAGCCTGAATTACATAGTGAGATGCTGTCTCAAAACACAAAACAAAACAAAACCAAAAAAATTGGTTCCATTTAGTACACCTTGGGTCCTACAAATCTGATATTTACTGTTAAATTCGATGGAATAATCTCAATTAGTTCTTTGTCTAACTCTATTTATACTGCTACTCTTTTTAAAATATTCTTTGGATAATGTAATTGTGTTTTCTCACAAATTTTTCCTTGTGTTTTCTGAATTTTTTTTATGTACTTTGAGACATTGTTTTTTTACTACTTTAAAAATACATTTTTCTTTCCAGTAACGATTGTTGTTCTCTGATAACTTAACAGGAGCTTGATCTTGTCTTCATAGATTGTATTATTCTCTGTAATCTCGGAGATGATTAACTATAGATTTCAATAGGCATATTTCTGGTCCCGTTTCTTTTGGTATTATTTCTGTTTGTTATAATGCTTCTCTAAATTTGTTCTCAGATATCTCAATGTTTGATAATACCTCATCATCATCTCATATATATGGATGAAAGAATGCATATTAAATATAATTTAGGAGCCTTGATTTCCTACAGTGTTGTATAGGTTTCTGCTACTTTGTATGCAAGAGTATACTGAGACTTTTATTTCACAAGTGGAGAAGACAAGTAGGTTGACGCACTTTGCTTTAGCTTCAGTGGGAAGCATACAAGATCCTGCAGTGAGCAAACAACCTATCTCATGACAAAAGAAGGTGTTTACTCTGCATAAATGCCCACCATGGATAAATTGTTCAATTACTGCAGACAGCAGAATCAGGCAACAACGTTTCTAAATGTGAACTATAATGGTAAGTTGCCATTTGCCATTTGTTTTACAAACTCATATAAGGACATAGAAATAACTCTGATTTTTTGTTCTTTAAACGAAAGACTAGCAAGGGCTCTGCTGGAGGTATGCTTTTGCTTTGTGATTCATATATCTAGACTAACAGATTCCCCCAATATTCTTTCTACTCCAAATATGTGTGCATGCTTCACAGATTATTTAACGGGAGAAATCTCTCTCCTTATAAAAGCAGTTATTTGTTTTTTATACAACTTCGGTGCCATTTCACAAAATGCTGTGAGGTGTGAGAAGAGTATGTGACCTTAGCCAGCCTGAAGTGTAGCACAAATGGCACAAAACGCACACCCTTACCAATGTTCACTCACCAAGGCTGCGGTAGGTGAGTGCTGTGATTGGGATGCGCCATGGAAAGCAATATTTCAAATTTCTTACCTGAAATCCATTTTCTTTGTGCCTACTGTAAACACACGTGGTGGCACCGGAGATACCTATATAGGGATGTTCATGCATATATTTATCTGCACTAAAGAGTTGAGTTCATAGGTCTGAGGATCACATCTTGATCTTTGACAGCAGCTGCAGTCTAGATATTTAACTGGTGTGTGACAATAGCTGGCTTTTTATTTAAAAGACGAAGCGAAGGGTAGACATATTCTGAGCACCTATGAAGAAGAGGCCTGGGCTCAATGGAAGAAAGCTGAAAGTACCCGCAGAAGGAAGATTTATTTTACAAACCGTCCAGCAATGACATCATCTACTTCAGAGACAGTAAATTCTTGGCCGACAGAATATAGAAGCTGAGATCGAATGAGCACCTATGAGGGCACAGCCCTGTATTGAGGAAGATTCATTTAAGCAGCCTCTAGATCTGCTGAAACTCAGATTTTAATGTCACATTGAACGGTTGCCTGCGAATGAGGAAGAGCTAAGGCACCAAATGAAAGCAAACACCATAAGTCAAGTAGCGAGCCAAACCACAGGCCTCTCTGGCTGCAAGAGACCTTGAATGGCCAGGCGTGGTGGCGCACGCCTTTAATCCCAGCACGCGGGAGGCTGAGGTAGGCGGAGCATTGTGAGGTCGAGGCCGGCTTGGGCTACAACGCGAGCGCAAGGCCGGCCTGAGCTACATAGTGCGACCCTGCCTCAAAAAAACTAGGGCTGGGAGTTTGGCTCAGTGGCTTAAGAGCCTGTCTGGCAGGCGTGAGGCTGTGAGTTTGATCCCTGATGCCACAAAAAAAAGGAAAAAAAAAGAGAGAGAGAGAGAGAGAGAGACCTTGAATGGTCAAAATGTGACTACAGAGAGACACCAGCACCTCATCATGAACATCCTCTGTGAAGAGTATAGTAGTATCTGTCTGCAGATTTACTTGTTTCAAATGTGGTTTCTTTTCATTTTATCCTAATTTATTCTACACTGGTGCAAGCCAAGGGAAATAAATTTTAAGTAAAACAATTATTAATAAAGCGATGCTAATTATAAGAAAAATTATTATAATTTCTTGAAAAGCATTTCCACTCTCATTATTAAGGAATTCAAAGCATTTTCGCACTATTACTAACTGCATGTCTGATCTTCGGTTTCATACATCTCTCCATTCATTCGTCTCTTTTTATCTTAATCTTGGATAATCATGTGTCCGTTTTCTAAGCCTGAGATACAGGAAATCTCTGGTGAGTTTATTAAAATAGTAATGAAAAATATCTGCACAATGCCTCCCCTGTACTAGTGTTGACTAATGCTTATAAACGCAAATACCTGCAGAGGGTAGCAGGAAAAATAAATAAGCATCTGAAGTTGATACAGAAAAGAAATAAACTGGTTTTGCTGGATGCAGTGGTTCACCCTATAATTCCAGCTACCCAAGAGAGTAAGGCAGGAAGACCACAAGTTCCAGGTCAGCCTGGACAATTTAGTGAAAACCTGTCTAGAAAATGAATAAGAGAATAAATAAACAGACAAATAAATGTTGAGTATGTAGCTAGGCAGCGCCTGAGAACAATCTCCAGTATTGAAATAAAAACTAGTTTTAAAAAATATTTTTTCTCCTTAGTATTGCATTAGGGAAAGGAAAGCAACAATTAAAGCTTGCCCCATAAATATTTTCAATTAAAATAATAACGTAAAATAATTTAAATTCGTGGTGAAATATTGCAGATATATCATAAGTTACTAACATTAGCAAAGGAAATACCTATGTGCCTATTATGTAATTTTAGAAATTAAAACAGAATAAATACTGTTTGAGATTCCTATAACCAGTCTTCCCTCTTTATCTACCTTACCAACTAACCTTAAATATTTCCATTAAGTCAGTTTCATTCCTCATAGTTCTGTGTACTTATGCATGTATTATGAATTTATGCATATATTGTTTGCATATGTTTCTTCATCATACAGTTCCATTAATTTATTACATAATTATATATCTTTAAGGATAAATATAATAGCCTTTCATATTTTAAAATTAGGTATATGGCAAACTGTTGTCTGCATTCTTTCACCAATCATTTTATAAGATTCATTCATGTTACTAGATGTGATTGACTAATTCATGTCCCTTGCTGTATAATATTCCATTATGTGACAACACTAGCACATATTTATCAATTTATTATTGCTTTTTTATTTATTTTTAGGTATCTTGATGAAGACACCCTGTATTTCCCTGAATTTGCATAGATATTCCTTTGTTAGCTTTTTTTTAACTTGCCAGAGATTATTTTTGCATAGAGTTTAAAGGAGGAATACAAATTCAGTATTTTGAAAGGACTAACATTAACTTTATGGCATTAATTAAATGAGCAACAATTTTCCCACTGAACTGTGAAGTTACCACTTTGGCATATCAGATTTCTGTTAGTCTATTTGTCCATGTCATACCAATATCATACTATTTTAGATACAGTAAAACACATTTAATAATTTAAAAACACATTCCAATATCTGAGAAAATAATCTGATTAAACAATAATTTTCTCTCTTTATTATTTGCTTGTATCTTTGTGTTTACTTCATGGATAAATTTTGCCTTTTCTTTAAGCAGGAATATTTTAAGACTTTATTTCCATTCAAATACTGCTTAAGTTACTTACTTCAAACTCGAAGTCAAACATTTCTATTATTTATTAGCTCTAGAATATGCAAAATTTAAAATGATTTTTCTTTTATCACTCAGATATTTCAATGTATTTTTAAATTATTGAATAGGAGATTTTCAATATTAATTTTTCAGGCTATCAAACCTCAGTGAAAGAGTTTGGTCTTATAACATCTATGGTATGAATTTGTTGAAACTATAATCTAATAATTTTCTCAAATGATTCATGTTTACATTTAAAGAATTTGTGCTCTTTAATTACTTGATATAAATTTTGTATGTGTCCATTAAATTATATTTATTAATTAGGTTGTTCAAACATTTCTATCTTTTCCCAATTTCATCTGCTTATTATTTAGAAAAGCAAATATGATAAAATCTTTTCCCATGATAGAAGATCTGCAAATTTCTTCTTGTGCTTTTTGTCAGTTTGCTTTATATGTGTTAAAGAAATTTAGATATATAAAAGTTAAGATTTTAATATAATACCTCATGTTTTTACTCTAAAATCAAAACTAATACAGGTTCAACAGCTTTCTTTTGATGAAGAAAAACATTTTCTAGAACAACGCCTCTATTATTTAACTTTTAATACTTTAAAGTGTTTTTTTTGGAGCCTGGCTTGGTGGCGCATGCCTTTAATCCCAGCACTCGGGAGGCTGAGGTAGGAGGAGCATTGTGAGTTCGAGGCCTGCTTGAGTTACAATGTGAGCGCAAGGCCCGCCTGAGCTACATAGTGCGACCCTGCCTCAAAAAACAAGGGCTGGGAGTTTGGCTCAGTGGCATAAGCGCCTGTCTGGCAGGCATGAGGCTGTGAGTTTGATCCCCAGTGCTGCAAAACAAAAAAAAAAAAAAGTTTTTTTTTGTCTAGGTAGTGTTTTATCGATGACTCATATTAATATTTTATATTCATTTTGATAATAGCCATTTATCTTGAATTATTTTATCTATAGATTTATGATGTATATAATATATACTTCCCTTCTTTTTGTTATTCTGGACACTATTAGTATTTACTTCTTTATGTCACTTTTTGAAGTACTTGATTGCATTTAATCTCATATATAAATATGTGTATGATTAATGCTCAAATATTTGTGTCTTCATAATGAATACACTGTCTGCTTTCCTTCCTGTGTCCCTTCTTCCCACATAGCTCCCTCTCTTTCTTTTTTCTTTCCTTTATTTTCCTCTTTATTTCTTTTATGCCTTGTGTAAAAATGTGCCTGTAATTCCAGATAAGACTGCCATTTAGAATGTCTTTCATTTTGTCAGAGTCTCATGTTTTGTATATAATTTTTCAATCAAGCTTTTAAAATATCCAAGGAGGTCCTATACACACATTACCCAGTCTTCTCAATGGTAATATTCTATATCACTATAGCTTATTATCAAAACATCGATAAGATTAACTTATATATTGATTTCCCTCAAAAAACTAGGATTGGAAGTTCCATTAAATCCAGCTAGTCTCCTTCTGAGTATTTTCCCAGAGAAATTGAAAACATCATGCCACAGAGATAAATGTGCACCCATGTTTATAGCAACACAATTTGTAATAGCTAAATCTTAGAAACAACCCAAATGCCCATCAACTGCTGAATGAATGAAAAAGATGTGGTATTTTTATACAACAGAATATTACTCAGCTATAAAAATTATTATCTTGAGGCTTTTATTGGTCAATGGAGGCAATTTGAGACCATACTCATAAGTGAAATAAATCCAACTCACATTTGTAAATGTTATATTGTCTCCCTAGTGTAAAAAACAAAAAAACTGAAAGAGTAGGATCCAAAATGGACAAATAGGTATTGTGATAACAAAAGGGAAAGAAAGTGCTCAAAAGGAAAGAACAACTGGATTAGGGGAAAAGAGACAAGGAAGAAAGGAAAAGATTATATGTATGTATACATGTATATGTATGTGTGTGTGTGTATATATCTATATAAAGATAGATAACTGTACTACCAATCACTGTTAGTTCATCAAAAAGGACAGTTTGTGCTTTCATTGTTTATTGTTTGATCATTTTTATACCTAAATCTTGTAACCTGAACAACTACTTCTAACAACATGCAATATATTAACTTGTGTTAATTTCCTACTATTTTTTTGAAATTCTGTATCGTTTCTATCTTTTTTCTGCTTTTGCTTTTTAAAATAAAAAAATTTAACACTACAATCTACAGAGCGTATGCAGATTTTGCCAGTTTTATGGCCCATTCATTTGAGAGCACGCACATAGCAGTTTTATGCCATTTTCTCACTTGTGCAGAAAATACCCACCACCACCTTCTGTCTTGTGTTTTTAATAAGCCATGCATATGTATATTTGGATTTTTTTATAAAATGTTCTATTTTTCAAATGCTCAAAATGGATTCAAAATGTTTAAGCCATTATCCTACTCCACACTCTGCAGCCTAGAAAAATCTGTCTGTTATCTTCAGTCAGCCCAGAGCTGCCTGTCTGCCGTCTGGTGCACATTACTACTTAGCTAAATAACACCACATATCTGATGATCTACTGCGTATCTTCACCTAGTATTAGGTGGAGATGTATGACTTTTAATTCCATTTTCACTTTTAACTATTTGGGAATTCTAAAGAAAAGGCTGAGATTATTTACATGACAACACAATGCTTGTTATGGAAAATATTGAGAGTTGAACAGAGTCACTCAGTGGTCATTATTTTACTTCCGGTAATCAGCTCATGCCATTCCTAACTCTCCTTTCTCACTCTCCTGACTCTTACCAATATGTTGATCTATACCAATTTAAATTATCCTATCCCTCCTGAAAAGGACCTGTATCTATGATCCCCACAGCAGGCAGCACACCGCAGGCTTGAAACTACCAGGTCTGCCTAGCAAGTGCACAAGCTGGGTTGTGTTTATTAGCGTACAGTCCAAAGTTAAACGTGACTTCCTGGGGAGGCAATGATACATTTATATTGTTTTCTGACTAACCCTCTGAAGAACTATCTTCCTCCTGTGTAGAGGAATCTTGTTTCACATTTTAAGGTAATAATAACAAAAATGACAGTGAGCCTGCTCTGAGCCCTTGCTGTCCATGTGAAACTCTGCAATACACTTAACAAGTTATTCCATTTCATTCTCACAGCAAGCCTGGAGAGTCGCAATATTATTATCCCTGTTTTACCGATGAGAAAATTGAGGCTTTTGGAGGTTCACTGGTCTGGTGAAGGTTTTGCAGCAAACAAGAGACTGAATCTTAAGTGAAATGTGAATGCAAATAATCTCACACCCTGTTATGCTCTAGAGAACTCGTTTTTAGACTCTATCTATTCATACCAGAAAAAATGATTGATTATATGACAAGTTAGCCAGATTCACGTCACACGAGTCCAGGCCTTGAATAACACATACTTTTCCTGATATAATTCATACATGGTTATTTTTCATTAAAAATATAACCAAGAACAAATGATTTCTGAAGTGTGAAGCTTTGCGAAAAATGAGCTATCTGCAAAATGTGCTTTCTCATTTAAATAGAAGTGTAGACAGTAGCGTATGTACACCATGGTAGCTAAACACAAGGACGTAAAAGAGTTTAGGATGCCATAGCGTCATATCACTGCACCAGACCAAAGTGGACAGTGATACAAGCCAGAATGCTTTCAAAGGATAAGTCAGAACGATTCATTGATTTATTTCCAACCACACATTAAAGAAGGCAAATTTCATGTTATACCCAGTGAAGGTGTGAAGAAGGAACAGTTAATGAACAACCTGAGGGTTGGCTAATGAATTCTTTCATGAGATCAGCAATGAGGTCAGGCTCATTATGCGGTGTCTGCTTAGAGTCCATGTTTAAAGGCGCAGATATGGCAGGCAGCTTTCTCGCTAGAAACACTCATTGTTATTCGCGATCACGTAGGAAGAATGGAGTGCCTGACAATGATGGACAGGGCTGCAGCAGCCTTGCTGCGTGCAAATTAATTTGAAGTCCTTCTCTGGAGAGCTACGATCTTCTGTTACTACACAGAAACTCGATTGTAGCAATAATGTGTGTCCAACTCCGTAAGAGACACGCTGCGGGGCCTGATCCTAGGATGATCAGAGACTTGCAAAAGCATTAAAGAAAATGATGAAAGAGAATTTTTTTTAGGTAAATGATGATCTTAGGGAGCTCCAGCTACTACCACAAATTACCATAGGCTGGGCGGCTTAAATAACAAACATATTTATTTCTCACAGCTCTTGGTTGGGGCTGGGAAGTCTAAGATCAAGGTACCGTACTGACACCACAGTGTTTCACGAGGGCCAGCACCCTGGTGTACAGATGACCCTCTTCGCATTGTATCCTCACATGAGGGAAGGCAGAAAGTTCCAGAGTAACCTTTTTGGTCTCTTTTTCACTGGGTACTAATCCTATGTAAGAATAAGGGCTTCATCTCATGATTTCACCCCCAAAAAGTCCCACCTCCTAATAGTATCTCCTTGGGGATCAGCTCTTCAACATAAGAGTTTTAGGGAGACATAAATATTTAGTCTATAAAGACATTCAAATTCCCTTCAACAGGGAATCAATGAATGTTCTGTGGCTGTCCTACAAATCGCAGGAGTCAGCTTCAAACCACATGCAATAAATGTAATATAAAAACATTTATTTTATACTAGGAAAAAAAGGCTCCACAAGTGCTTAATACCAAATTAATATGTTCTTATAACAACAGGCCAGATATTTATTGAAATCTGTCTAATAATAGCAAATTTATAGTTAAAATAAAATATGTTAATAGTTTGTTAGCTTCTAGTATATGCTAGGTACTAATGACAGGTATTTCATAGGCAGTAGATCATTTAATCCTTAAAATAACAATATCAATAGTTGGAATAGTGTTATTAGTTAATCGTTATCATACTGGTTTTACAAGCCAAGTAACAAAGCCTAGTAAAAGGTTGAATAAACTATCCAAGACAATCTAACTCCATAGTCTATAAACTTAACCACTATACAATCTACTCCCTACTTCTTTCTATATCATAAGCCTATTGGCAATCAAGAATAGTGAACAAAATAGTAGCAAGCACTTAACATTTATGTGTGTATATGCACAAGTTTTTAAAATATATGCATGCCTGTGTGCATGTTAAAATATCTAAACATGTGTAAACATCTGTGTATATATATATATTATTTAAAGGAGTATATATAATAAACATTTTTATGCAATATTATTGTGCAATGTATATGCTTGTGTTAAATAAATATATGGTCATTTGACACAATTTCTCTATGTGGCAGGACATTATATTTTTAAATTTAGTGTATGTACAGATGATAAACTGAGGTACACAAAGATTTATGAAGTGGCCAAATTTATCCAAGGTTCTCTCCTAGGGGCTCTCTGGATCTCTGGATGCTTCCTTGCCCGTGATGTCCTGCTACCCCTACTATGGAAAAGGATACAAAAATACAATAAGAATGAACTCTTGGGAGCAACGTTCCTTAGGAGACCTTAAAATCAAGGGTGTTTTCACCAATTTTGGCACTGTTTCTCATTCCCTGCTCCTTGTTTTCATGGAGAAATCAGTTATTAGGCTAAAAGAAGAGACAGTTCATGCTATTGACATATAAGCAACACTCATCTAAGAGCACTGCAAGATAACAGTGAGCAGACAAGAAGCAGTGTCGGTATCGTGTGGACCAAAAACACTGCCCTCAGAACCTTGGAACTCTGGCTAGTTATTTCTTTCAGGTTACATATACTTTGAAGGTGGGTGATAGAAAATAATTTTTATAAATAAAAGTGTACATTTATTTATAGACTATATATGTGTGTGCATAATATATATGCATTCTTGTGGCACACATTTTTTTTTATTTTTTAGGAAAAATAATTTGAAGATACTCCAGCTCTTCAATAGGAAAAGTTCTAAAATGCTTTCTAAAGATCAAATAAAATATCCTTCCCAATTTTCATAATAAATTTCTTCCCACTTATATTTTATTTGTAGAAAAGCTACAATAGATAAAACAGCTTAGGAAATAGGCCACTATTTGAGATATTTAAGAGGTATCTACCTAAGAATAATATCAGTTTTGGATTAAACCAGGAGCCAGTTTCTATTTGCTATATACAAATGTAACAAAAGTAGTGTCCAGGGCCAAAATAGAATAACTCATGACAAATTTTACTAAAGTGGCCCCCAAAATTTTGTCAATTGGTCCAAATAGGTTTTTAAGTACTGTCTCATATTTACTTATTTTTTTAGCTATGTTTCCTGTACATAAAGTTTACATTCCTTGTGTAGAGTTGGCATGCATCCATAAAACATCTACATTCTTTTTCTTTTCACCACCATCCCTCCCTCCACAACCCTCCATCTCTTGATTTCTTTCTCATTTGAGAAAGATCTAAATAGATTTTTTAAAAAGAAAAGTTAAGAAGAAAAAGATCAGACATTGTATTGTGTATGGCAGTAGCACTGATATGAATTTATAATTAAGAGCAAGGAAGCATTGATTCCACCACTTGTCTTTTTTTTTGAACTTGTAAAGACCTAAGTTACCTATGCATTAGCTTCTTTGTCTGAGAGATAAAAATATTTTCTGCATGTAGAGTCGTTAAGAGAATTAAATTGGTATTACTTGTAAAGCTCTCAAAATATTCATGACACATAACAGTTTAGATATGCACATTTTAAAAAACACTTAACATCTGTGTTTTTTGTCATTTAAAAGCATACAGCACACTAACAACACACCTTCGAAGGTCAGGAGTCTAAGCAAGATTTCCTCTTACAGAACTAATGAGAGAGCAGGCAATGCAGGTGTCTTTAGAACTCCACATGTAAAGTTACAGGAGACCTGCCTTGCTTTTCCTAAGGAATAGTGGGAATCTAGGAACATGTGCAGTACTGTACCACAGATCCAGTTATTGTGAACTTAAATCTATTAAGTTATTGACATAAAATCTCACCTGAAAGTAAGAAGCCAAGATAAGTTCATTTTTGTGTGAAATCTGTACTCTGCCCCTCCTTTGTAGATTCATCCAGTCTTGCCTGGGCCACAATGCCAACTTAGCTATGCAAGATACCCAAAATTATGTCCCTAACCCTTTCACTTGTCTGCACTCTCCCAAGTGCCTGACTAATACGTCTTTTTACCCAGAAGCTCATCAAGGTATACTCTTCTTTAACATCCTGCTTAATTTTGCTGGCTAAGGAAAAACATAATCTGTTTCTGACATTACATGTTACATACTGTACACAACTTAGTATATAAGGGTTTGTATTTTCCAAAATTACTTCTACAGCCATATTGTTTTTGCCCGGAACCTAAGTGTCCAATGCTTACCCTAGGATCAAAAGAATTGATTTCAATAGTGGGTAGTGTAGAAGTGGGAGGAAGTGGTTTTCACCAAATTGCATTGCACCCTTTGATTTGACACCTGCTTTAAAGGGCAGCAGTCTTTGTGGTCCTATTACCTAATAACTATGAGAACATCCTAATTAAAATAATAGCTAATATTTATTTTATTCCAAGCACTATATTGTCTTTATTCCATTCTCTATAAGTTAGAAAGTAGGATATATCATTATGTATTTAGATGAAGAAATTGAGATTCATAACAATTAAAGAATTTTGTCAAAAGCAGTTAATAAATTAGACAGTCAGGAGTCCGAATCAACACCTTTGATTAAATAGCTCTTAGGTGTTAGAGTAGTATGATTCTTTCATTTCCTTGTCTGAGAGAGAAAGTGTTTTCCAGACCTAATTCTATTATTCAAAACACGTCCTTTTCATGTGGGAATAAGTGAGATGGATTATGTTACTATGTAGCAAAACTGCTTTAAACCTTTCCAGAAAAGGAAGCACTTTTCTATTATTATGATTATTTTAATGTCAAAAATTCATGTCTCTACATAATCACTTTTTTTATATATATATCCAATGTCTCAAAAGAAGAAATAATACTTTTGCTAAGGACTCCCTAAGCTTCCCAGCTTGATCCCTGGGACTGACTGAGTTGGCAGACTCCATGTGCAAATACATACCCTATCTCTCTGCATTCATATCCACCTAGGCTCCAAGGCATATCCCGAGTAGATTTCTGATTCTGTCATTGGGAAATAAACTGACATAAAATCCCTCTCCATCACTGAGAAATAAATTGACATGAAACTGCTAAAATCAGCTGACATTTCTCTGTTATCAGGAGTAATTAGTCTGGTAGGCCATCCATAACAAAACACTACAGTGGGGGTGTAAACTATAGAAATTTTATATCTTGCAATTCTGAAGACTGGAAGTACGAAACCAAGGTCCTGACAGACTTGGTTTCTCTTGGGTCCTCTCTTGTTGGCTGTCAGATGGCTGCTTCTTTCTGCATCCCCACATGGCATGATGTTTCTGTCTGTTTGGCACGTTCCTGCTGTCTCCTCCTCTTCTTACGGGCGTGAGTATCGTTATTAGTCAGGTTTCTCTTACTGTAACAATTACTCAAGGTCATTAACTTATAAACAGAAAACATATGTTGGTTCATGATTTTCAAAGATTACATCCCATGGCTGGTTTTTCCCATTGTTTTTAGGCATGGGATGAAGCAATTTATCTAGATTGGTGCACATATAGGAAAAAACTTACTCACCTCATGGCCAGAGAACAAAGGAAAGAAAACAGAAGGAATTGGGGTCCCATAGTACCCTTTGAGGGCTCACTCCCATGATTTAAGGTTTTCTCCACCTCTTGAAACTCCATCATTTTCCACTATCACAAAGACAGGGATCAAGCCTATAACAGAGGGTCTGTCAAGGGCATTTCAGATCCAAAGCATAGCAGAGCCCCACCCTTGGGACTTCACATAACCTTAATTGCGTCCTTGATGGTTCAGCTTCTATACACAACTTTTTGCGGGTTAGGGCTTCAACTTGCGTGTTTCAGAGGAGATCACAACCCATTTCATCATATAAGTTTGTCTTAATCTTCAGATTCTTATTTGATTTAGTATCAGTTTAACCACTAGCCTATGAGCATCTGAAGAACAGAGGTCTGCTTAATTCACCCTGATAACCCATCAATATTCAGTACAATGCTCTGCAAATAATAGTAAAACCTCCAATTCACTATATGGAGTATATTTCCACCATCAAATACTTTGTAAACTTCATACAATTCCAGAAAAAGCACTGCAAGGTAAATAATATTATCTGCATATTAGACAAGCTGATCTATTAAAGATAGTTCAAGCATTTTAGTAAAGTTCCCTTGATTGGCAATGATGAGAACAGCAACAAATCTTGCTGTTTTAAAGCAAAGTTCAGCCTCCTTTCCCTCTAAATATGTCTGCAATGACATTTGTTTAAACAAATAAACGTGGGCTAATGTGGCTGCCAACTTAGATTTTTTTGTTTTGTCTGTAAGAGAAATGAGAGGATTTTTCTGTGGTTGCTTTTGATTCAGTGGACATAGGAATAAAGTACAGAAAGTTAAGGTGAGCAGAAGCCAAGTAAAATTCTTCTCTGACTCACTCTTACAGGAAACTATGCTGAAGTAATTAATAAAGGCGAAGGAGGTGACGAAGGAATAAAGAAGTTACCTGACATAGAAATGACAGTGTATTTCGATCCTTTAAGAAAAGCTATAAAACAAGACATTGCTGGGATTTATCAGGCATCCAGTTTTATTCATTGAATGATGGGGTAGTGGATTATGGGCAAAGGAGTTCCACCTGCTTCACAATCATCCCTCATTATCCACTCCAGTGCCTGAAATTGCCACACTCTTGTAACTCCAGCAGTTAAAGATTTTAGAAGATTCCAGGCTCCAGTGCACTCTAACCTTCATTAAAATGTGAAACTCTAACCTGTCAGATAGTGAGCTAACCCCTTTGTGTACTAACTTACCATATTTAATGCAAGTCACAAAATCAACATGTTCTTTAAAAAAAAAATGGCAGAGAATAATGCATCACAACAAATCACAGAAATAAATGTCAAGAGAAAACATGAAGTCTTGGAAAGTAAAAAAAGGGATATAGCCTGAATGGGAAAGGGGAACAAAGGAGAGGGGCTTGGATTGATAAACATGGGGAGAAGGTAATCAAAATGAGGGTACAATGTTACTGAAAGATAACTTTCAATTATTCTGGGTGGTTCCAAGAACAAAGCCCAAAAACACTGGATTAGGGAGTAATCAAGAGATTTGTACATGTATGCTTTTCCAAAAAGGCAAAACAGAAAGTGAAGCAAAAGTTTGGGACCAGCAGATCTGAATCAAATGAGATAAATGAGTGGCATTTAGTCATTTCCTATCTCTTTGCTATTTATACTCAGGGAAATCATTTGTACAGTCTTTTGCAGAGCAAGAACTGAACTGTTTTGCAAACCAATGCCTTCCATTTTTCACGTGCTAATGTTCTGTTTGTCCAATAAATCCAGAAACTTTTACCTGTCTTTTCCTAAACTGTCTGGGCAATTGTTTCAATTCACTCCTTTGGTTGAACTGTGGAAACTCAGGGCCATAGAAGATATTTTTCTTTCAGATCACACTTACTTTATTAAGGTGCTCCTCCGAAAGCAATGAGGGCAAGATGGGTAGTTAGACCTGACAATCCAGATTGCCTGAGTTCCTGGTTCAGTTGCCTGAGGTTTGAAAGAAAGAGAGAAAAAAACAGGCAGAGACCTTATTCTTCTCAGCTTCTCTAAAGTGTAAATAATTAACCACATGTCAAAGTTAGCTGCAGCTCGCTGCCTCTTTCAGATACAGTTTCCTATCCAAGGAATTGCCTCTTGCACAGCCAAATCTGAGTGACAAGACATTTGGTGGATAGTGTATTTTCTAATCCTCTCAAGGCTAATCTTCTCCATGTCTACATAATGGCTCAGTGCCATCGTTGGTTTCAAATTCAGGACCATTTTGTTAGAGGCTGAATCAAGATTAGACAGCGAGAGTACAGGACTAGGATGGATCACGGATGTCACCATCACCATTGGCTTCATCCTTACCTGGAGTACATACTCCTTATACTCAAGGAGGTTGACAATGAAGAGTTTTGACCCACCTAAAAAGAATTTAGCTGGTATAATTGAAAACACGGTGACAGAACCTCCAGATGCTTGCATATAAATTAGCACTACAGAGTTAAAATGTCTTTTGCACTGTTAAGTCTACTAAGTTTGAAAAGTAAAGCTATTATTAAGTTATTATAATTTATTACCAAGCAAGTTTCTGAACAGAAAATTTGAATCAAGAAGTTATTATTTTTCTCATGTAGATATCCATTACTATGCTAAAAGTCAATTTATTAATATATGTTGTCTCCAACTATTGTTTGTTGTTGCTTTATTTTTGTTTCTGTTTTTATGAGACAGGATCTTGCTAAGTCACTAAGATGGCCAGGCTGGGCTGCAGCATGTGATCCTCCTGCTTCAGCCTCCCAGAATATGGGGTTACAGGAGTGTCCCACCACATCTTGATTTTACTAGTATTTTAGTTGTGCAAATTTTTGGAAAGATTCACATAAATTAAAGAAAATTTCTTCTCAGAAAATCAGAGAACTATTTCAACACTAATTCAAAGTTTGCCTCTTTTTGTAGCCACAGGAGCATGTTTATGAAAGCGCTTGCAATCTAGAAGACACAGAATGTGGTATCACACACACCCGGTGACGCATACTCAAACAGTGAGAGCTATGAAAGTTGCAAAGCAGAAAATACCAGTTCCAGTTGCTACGACGAGGGGATGGAGAGTACAGATTTTTAAAAATATGGTCCATAAAACACAGGAAACACTGTAACTTTTGAAGATATTGAATAGAAAGTTCAGGGTGGCAAAAACTGCATGAGAGGTAAAAAAAAAAAAAAAGCACACTTGATTGTCATTTGGCCAGAGGAAGCCCACCTTGGAGATCAGTTTAGGAAGGTGGCAGTAGCTCAGTTTGATCAGTGTGTAAAACAGTAAAATATTTAAAGTATGGCTTTTTTCTCCGTTACAAATCACAATCACTTGCAGGTTTACCACTTTTCAATTACTGTTCTCTGGAATTGGCAGATTTTCAATATATGAAATCTACAAATATTCTATAACTCAGTGTATACTACAGTTGGTAATATGCCTTGGAAAATAACTAGTTTGTATCACTAATATAAAAAAGAATAATTATAATTTGTTTATATTTTATTTAAAATTTGGATGGATTGCTGTGGTTTAAAAAAGGATATTTGAAATCAATTTTTACTTTGCATTGAAATGTTTACTTATTTTATTCAATATCCATGATTTTATTATACTTTATGAAAATTTTAATAAATTTAAATAGCGAAAGGCAAAAAAGTACTCACAATCTTTAAATAATAATTGCAAAACAACTTTTGAAAGATTCAAACACTCATATACCTTTATTTTATAGAAATACATAATTAAGAGTGAAACTGATATAGGAAAAACAATCCCAGACCTCCAAATGATATGGGGGAATGAAACTCTTAACCTACTATACGTCCGGCGGAGTTCGTGTTCTCTAAAATCAAAGAATGAATTTTAGGAACAATGGAGGGTAAGAGCGGAATATATTTATTGAGAATAAAACAGCTTCTGTCTGAGGGACAGAAGGGGGCCCGAGCGGGTTGCCAGGGACTCTGTCATTTTTAGGGACTTTTATAGAATAAAATCATGATGGGGAAAACTGGGAACTCACAAGGCAGACAGGCATAAGGTGAGACATAACCATGGTTAACCAATAAGATTAATTGCTCAGGTAAAATTGATTAAATCAAGGACAAATGGGGAAGCGAGTCATGTAGTAAGCGGGGATGCTTAATGACAATGACTCTTCCTGAAGCGGGGTGGAATGTTGGCTTCTGACTTCCTCAGGGTCATAGGGAACTATTTAGAATACCAATCCTTAGGATATGGGTGTATTTCTTCTGTCTTTTGTCTTGCGATCTGGCCCGCAGCAGGAGGTGCCTGTCTCCTCAGAGGTTACAAGGTATCTGAACTTCTGCACTGGCTCCTTCAAGGACATAGCCCTGTCTGACTGCCTATGATATTTTTGTCTGACTCAGTTGCCTGTAACAAAACTATCACACTTAATTTTTGTAGCTGCTTTTAATGTCAATATATCACAAATATTTTGTCATGCCCAGCATGGTGGGACACCCCTGTAATCCCAGCACACGGGAGGCTTGTTAGGAGGATCATTGTGAGTTTGAGGCCAACCTTGGCTACATAGTGAGTCCAAGGCCAGCGTGAACTACATAGTGAGACCCTGTCTCCAAAAACAATCAAAAACAAAACAAACAAAACAAGTATTTTGTCACATAAAAAGAAAAAATGTGTATCATAATTTTAATGACTACCAGTGCTAAATTACCTAATTATAAGACTGTGGAGTGGCAGGAAAATTAAACATGGAAGTAAGAGATAAAAATTATATTCCTGTTGGACGTGGTGGCTCACGCCTGTAATCCCCACACCC